>CAJNOP010001388.1:0-33815 GCA_905250075.1 Rotaria sp. Silwood1
GCTAGGGGTACGAACTTTTTTTACGGTAGACATAATTCATCAACGCCTACAAGATGCGCAAAGTCCCGACTCAAAAGCGTTCCAACACCTGGGAATATTCCCTTGTAAGCGAAATCGAGATTCAGATAGAGTGTAAATCAAAGAAGATGATCTAATAGCGAAATATAATTAAGAATGGCAGCGGCTAGCCGTGTGTGGCGTCCCGAAAGGGCACCGACGAGCGACTAGCCGCTGCTCTGCAATATTCATTGAAGGAACTCTTCAGAATGTTGCAATCGATCGGATAAATGTCTGTGGTCTTGATCTGGCTGATGGCAATAGGAACTAGAACTGGCAAAACATCTAAGAAGTATTTTCGAACGAAGTGTGAGAACAGTTGTTCTACACGTGCACAATATCTGAATAGAACATCTGACGGAAAACATCACGCAAAGAATTCAGATTCACTCCATTCGAAGTAGGTTTAAATGAAATCAAATGATTTTTTTCTGCTGTTATGTGTCCTTGTCTGTGTACATTGACGTGTCTAAATTTAGTCGGGTACGTTGATATTAACTGTCTAATTCGGTGATTACTTTGAAAAAGAGCGTCACTTAGGTGGCGTATTCTGACTACAGGTCTGATCAAATATAATTTTTTTTAATCTAGAAGTTCAGCTAAACTCGTATTTTAGTAGCTGACGCTAGCGAATGACATTGTCCGTTGACGTGCTAGTAACTATACGGACCTTCATTAGAGTTTCTAGTGTGCATGGTGCGTTTCCACGCTGGTGTTGAGGATGTTTTTTTTTGTGAACCTCTCAGTAAATTGAATATAATCTCTTTTATCGGAGCCTGTGGATACTACTGCCTTAGTGTGTTTCATTTAGATATCCGTTGGATAGTATTGTGTGAGTATCGGTTTGACAGGATGAATTTACGAGAAAAAGTATCATGCGGACACGCATATCATTGTGCCCAACGACACTGATATGTAACCTTGCTCAAAAGTTGAATACTAGTTTTCTTGAGCACCGTAAAGCAATACATAATACTGAAACAGTCAAATATTTAGCCGAATGTTAAGTGAGTCACACAGAGGAGCGTTATTTGTATTTATCGTTGATGAATCAGAATAGAGCTTTCGGACAGTACCAGTCCATCCTCAGTATTCAAGTTTGAGAATTAGTATGTGGCGTTGATATGTCTACGTGTACTTCGAATTTAATTACTCATTATGCAAAAATGTAAGAAAAAAGCGCTTATACGATTGGATTTTTATGAAGAAGAAGCTTACTTACGCTGCGATCGTAGAAATCATCGGGTTTTACTACAGTCGGATCCCGAGTGATTTAAAGAGATGAAAATTTTATTTGTGTGCCCTGATGTGAATATCACGATTCGTGCATCTTAAAAAATATACCATATAGAATTAAGAACTACTCAGTGCGGTTTGTCGATTTTGATCGCAATACTGGTAATGCTGCTGGGTAGGATTCCGATGAAAATATTCTTCCTCAAGAATTGATAGATTCGCTCTCAAAATATTTTTAATTGATAGAAACAGTGGTTGGATTCCATTGTCTCGAGACTTCGTGAAATGGTTTCTGATGTCTGTTGGTGCAGGTGAAGAACTTTGAAAATCAGGTCTTCGTTTACTTTTATTCTAATGAGAATTTTCGATTGCGATCGTTGTATATTTAGGTTAATTGAATTCAGTAATTTGTTTGTTGTATGTTTCGGCAAAACACAGAGTGGTACAGAGGTGCCAGTATCGTTCAGTTTTGGTGTGTACCAGAGGATTTCGAGTGACTCTTATTAGCAGGCGATAGAATATGGGATCTTGATTCAAAATCAGCACGCTCTGGAAGTTTGTCAAATGTCCTGTTCTTTTTTAAGTGTTTGCCTAAAGCTTAGTTTGGAGTTAATAATATCGTTGGAACATGAAGTGGGTTATGACTTAAATTGTATCTGTTTCTTCATTAATCGGCTGTTGCGACGTAGTTGTTGACTCGAGCCATTCTTTTGAATACAATCATTGGTGATGTTTTGAATGTGGGTGTGGGTGTCGATGTGAGTATGGGTCTTCTCTTTATCTACACCCACACCCTTAATATTTAGTATAGCAGACTATCGTCTCACCGAGAGTGATTCACTGTAGATCTTTTAATCAATCAGAAAACAGGATTACGTTGCTTCTCTCGTTGTTTGAAAATAAAAGAACTACTTATTGAATACAGTCGGTTCGAACAGGAAAAACTTGATCGGTCTTGATCCAATTCTAATCAAAAACTGGTTAAATCTGATCTTTTCCCCGAAGTTTTTTATTTAAGAGAGAAACGAAATTTCAGAACCAAGTCGAGGGTGTGGGTGTGGGTATGGGTGGCAGGTGGCAGGTGGCAGGTAGGTGTGAGTCTCCAATTCACCGACACTCACACCCACACCCACCCAGACGAACTAAACTGAACCATTACAATGCAAATAAAGAGTAATAATAACCAATAACAGAAAAGATTAGTTTCAAAATGAACTTAATGGTTTCAGATAAGTAACCAATCAGTGTACGCTAAATTACGTGATCAAGAAACAGGAGTTTCGAAAAAAACATGTTTGATCACAAAAAAAGAAGGAGAATTACAATAAATGGCCAAAAGAAAAGATGATTACGTGATTTTCCAAAGTTTCCATTACTCGAAATTGCTTTAAAGTTTCCGGCAAAATCACATACTTTACAAGGAAAATTCATAGGATGGATATGGACAATAGTAATTATGTCAATTAAATTACGTCACCACTTTTCTTCGATCCGCTGATTGAAGCAGGAGTTTTTTTGTGCTATAAAATAATGGTTGAAGTAATTCTTTTCATTAATACAGTTATTAACAAGAAACTGTCATCATTTTATTTTTCAAATATGAACAGTGAATCGCTCAAAAAACAAGATGTTTTAGCAATGATCTTGTAAAAAATTATTTTTTGACTTACAGTTCTGGAAAAAATAAATGATTTATTTATGTATTACAGATTCATATCATCATTTGCTCTCTTGTCCATTATATTTTGGTATTCCAGTTCTTCGAAGGACAAAACAGAGAAACATCGATAGTTCATTTTTGTTAAAGACAAGGTGTGGCGTGCGAATGAAGACAATACATCTACACCTACATCCTATTTAGATGAATCATTTAATATAGAAAATAAACAATACTATAAAATTGTGAAGAGACTAGACTGTACAATCGAGTTAAATAGATTCGTTCAAAATCAAACGAGATACTTGACTGTGCGTTTCTGACCGAGAGTTTAGAAATGTATTCATCGATATAATATATTGCGGTAGATCGGCTGTTGACCACAAAAATAAAGATAAATCTTGTATATAAATGTGTTATTTGTTAAGTATGAGTTCTGATATTGTTCTTTACTTGCGTATACTGCAAACTTTTCTCAATCTTTGTGAACATTCGTTGTTGCAGGTCAAGTATGTATTCATACTGATCAATTGAAATATTCACATGAACACGCGAAACTTTTACTGTCAAATTTTTCTTGGGCGGACTTGCGTGCAATTCAAATGGTAGAGTTATGATATACTTCGTTGTTAACACTTGAAATTCGAGAATATCACTAATATTCTGTATTCAAATGCGATTTTTCTTGAAATACCTGTGCTTCAAAAGTATTTTCGAGATTTCATAATTAATTGGGCACTCTTGCGTTGCTCAATATCTACTTTTTTTTTCACCATGTGTTAGTCTAAAATACCAATTTGAGCAATACACCATAGTCATTTTATGAGTTCAAGTACTTCTGAGTATTGTTTGTTATGCTTATGAATTGGGATCAACTCTTCATGTGCATGTGTTTGTGAGGAACTCAAAAGTGATATAAATTTACTTCGGTAATGCTTGATCTATATTGCTCACATTGAAATAGACCTGATCTAGACGATGTTAGATCGCGCTCATGCGGAAACTATTCGTTGGTATTCATTTCATTGTAATCATACTTGTTCTTTGAAAATATTCTAATGTTCGATGGAAACATTGCCATGACAATATGTTTAGATTGGTAAAAATGAAGTTAAGAAATGAACGAAAAATTATTTTGATGTTGCTCTGCATCAAAACTATCTATCTTTTCGCTTCCTTATAAAGATATAGATCGAAATCAGAGGGAATGATTCGAGCAAAACTTGCAATGGAAATCGTATAAGATTTTCCTCTCAAAGATGATGAAATTGTTTCAATCAGCAACAATAGTCTATATGGCGTAGGTGACACTTTGTAGATGTGATCATAGATGTCGGTATCCATTCCACCGACACTCACCTACACTCTCTTGGGTCCCCATCACAGGCAAGTGACACACATGCCAACATGCTAGTTAGGATTTTCGAACCTTTAAATTTTGAATTTTGAATCGATTTAAAATGTCGAACTCTAAAAATTCTGCTTGTTCTTCCCTTCAACATGGTATTGTTGCCTTCTCACATACACCTGAATATGATATGTTTTCGTGACCTTGTGACGGATCATGATCAATATCACAAGAGTCTTCATGTGCGATTAAAGTGACTCCATCGTATTTTATAGTTTGTTCTCATCGGTATTGCACTGAAAGCTTTGTCATCAGAAATACAATAGTATATATGGCTAAGTCGGTTCATCACTCTTTTTCAAAATTGAAAATAGTAGAACTCTTCTCATAGTCATCATGTAGTGGAGTATGTCAATTTTTATCGACACTCATTATAAATCATTAACGACAAGCATGTTCTAATTTGCATATTAGAAACAGTTTCATCCAGATAGGGTAATAGTTATTCGCTTTGTAAACACAAGAAGTTTCTGCTAGTAATATTTGAGACAATTGCTTCTCTCCGTTTCATTCCGAACCTTTTGTATCAGCAGATCCATGAATAAATGTGGGTTAACTGAATAGTTACACTCATACCTTCGAGTATCGTTTGTTTTAATATCTAACTGACTATAATCTGAGTTAGAAAGATTTGTTCATCTTGTTTGAATAGCTCATGAGATGTAAAGTTGGTATTGTTCAAAATAGAACTTATGCATTCTGTTTGGAATCTATCATAAGTCTTATTACATGCTCGATGACAGTTGAATGGTACACACTTATTGGAGCATGACCTAACATAATAAGTGTAATATACGAAGATTTTATTCGTTTTTCATTCACATTTAACCTTATAAAATCTGTCTACCACACTTTTTGACTAATTGAGCAATCTGTGACCACACAACTGATTCAAATATGGCTCCTTTGGCAATCCACATAACAGTTGCAATGTCGTCCGCCGAAAAATGGCAAAATGTCAGCTCAGGATCGTTAGGATCAGGTTGAAGATAACAGTCAGTGTGTGAATCGAAACCTCGATTTTTTCTTTGCGAATAGGATGCGTTGGGATTGCTCTCCAAATAGGTAAGCATCGTTTTTTGAAGACAGACAGGCACATCATTTTGTCATGCTTGATTAATAAATTTATCCTTATGAGCCAAAAAGGCTATACAGTACTTGTAGATGAATTTTTGCACGTATCCTTCACTACCACATGAAAAAATCTCTTGGAGATCACTGTAGAACTCACAGCTGCTATTGCTTATACTTGATGCCAGAAAGACCAAGTCACTGGGGTGCAGTTTCTGTATGATGATACGCGAAAAACTCAATTGAATCGAGCTGAACATAATGAAGACCAGAAAAATATGCATCATAATGTGAAATGTGAAACGACGAGTGAGTGAAGTGATCGAGTGTAGCACTAATATAGTTGACGCGAAGACCGTTATACACAAAGACTTTAATCCTGAACAAATGCATTGATGTGACAGTGATTTTTGCATTTATTCGATAAGTATGAAACTATGAGGGCATATCACATTTCAATGTGGAATTCAAACAATGACTTTGAATATGAAGGAAAGCAATCTAACGAGAGAAGCAGAAATACTAAACATTAAAAGTTTTATTACAAGGAGGGTTAGTGCAATAATTGAGTACGAAACTGATGGCAATTTATTTCGATACATTTCAGATGTGTGCTGTTGAAACTCAAACATATAATTCGAAAGATAAATATCAATAAAGTCATAATCAAGATGCAAATGAAATCACCTTTATCATAAGACTTGTCTTTCTTATGCAAATGTGTGGAATATTTTACCTATTTCAGTTGGTTAATTCTGTTGACACTAAATATTAATGTTGAAGAAAAAAAGCACAGGAAGCATTAGTATATTTTAGGGAACAAATTAGTAAAATATTATCTATGCTTAAATCTCGTGTTCTTCAGAAGTGGACAAGTCATTTTTTGAGTAGAAACTAGATCGTGCCAGAAACATCCAAGTCAAATAAAAAATCATATATATACATAGAATTTTTATGCACGTTAGTTTTTTATTTCTAATTTAAGATGTAGAAGAAAAATATCAATAATAAATAGTTCTATAAGCAAAATTCAAGATGAAAGAAGACTGAAAAACTTTGTAATTAGTAAATGACCTTTTTCAACTACTTTCTTTTGCAATATTGTGAAACTTTATTATAAACTTATTTTTCTTTTATAAAGAATGAAAACTTTAATATTTTGTTCGTTTCAAAAACTCATTTATAATTATTGTGCTCTTTTTATTATTACACATATTGATTCGAATGATACGGAGTTGTTTAGTGTAATTTATAATGTCATCGTAACCATTTTCAACAACAAAGAAAAATAATGTAGACCTCAAAGTTGTACAAGAAAGTACTGGAATGAGAGATTCTACCGGCTATAACGAGTCATTCGTCGATCGTCACCACATACACTTCGGGGAAAAAAATAGTTTTCCCCGGCATTTCAAATATATTATCGCTAAAAAAACATATTTGTTTTAAAACCAATTACATCTTCTGAAAGCCCGGGAAGTTTTCTATTAATATGTATAATTAGGTTTTCGTTTGCACTTATGTATTACCAAAAGAAATTGAGTACAATGAAGACATCCTCAATCGACAAGTGCAAAAAAAGCCAGATCTTTTTGCTACGTTTTTTTTTGCTTTTCTCTGCCCGATTTAGGGTTGATTAACGAGGACGTTTAAATACTACTCGAATTATTATTCAGTATATAAATATAAGATAAGACGAATATATATAGAAAGATAGAATTTGAAGCTCTATCAGAATGCATAATTACTTTTGTAAAAAAAAACTATTTCCTTTGTATCTATAACTTGAAAAGCATACAACACACCGATTTTTTGTACTTGTCGATTGATGATGTCTTCATTGTACTAAAATTATTTTGCTAATAGATAAGTGCAAGACAATAGACAAATATATGGAATCTGGACATGAGGGTGCCTTCATTGTACTCAATTTCTTTTGGTAATACATAAGTGCAAACTAAAGCCTAATATACATGGCAATAGAAAACTCCACGGACTTTCAGAATATGTAATTGATTTTAAAAAATATGGTTTTTTTTAACGATAATATATTTGAAATACGGAGAGAAACTATTTTTTTCCGGGCGTATATGTACAAAGTGTTCCAAACATGCCTTTGGAAAGTAAATTCAAATATCTCCATAATTTATCAAGCTTAATCAATCGATTATTTTCAAGTGATAGGTACTGGTGTGAAGTATTTCTTTTTTGATATGGACAAGCATCACAAATACTGTTCACAGTTATTATTTTGACTCAGGTACAAAAGGCACTCGTTTTTCAGTTTTCAAAAGATCGCTATATTGCACTTGGTATTTTTTTTCTTAAAAAGCTGAATTTTATACGTTTACATATACTCGAAGAATATGAAATGAATATTGTTTTTGCGGCAAGTACAAAGTCATTTCTGGTCATTTTCGAATTATTTAAGTGATGACTAGTTGTAATGTGTAGCTTTTTTTTTATGCATATGACATCAGTCACATTTAAACGGTACTTGTTTGTTTGCGAATAGTTCGCTTACTAGATTTTTTATGTTTTCGAACGATGACTAGCGAACTGGAAGAAGTGAATCGTCCTCATGAGCTTCGTGATCACCAGACTTGAAACTATTAGGCTACTTTTTGTAGCGACATGCCAAAAGGAATGCATAGAAATGATAGCGAATGATCTAGTCGATCTAAACACTGCACGTAATGCAAGAAGCTAAAGCATTAAAAGAGAAACACTGTAAAGTAGAAATGAAAATACTCGATAGCTTTTAGTTGACTCTCTATATGAATATACTAACTGATGATCAAAACAACAAAAAACAAGATGTAACGTTTCTCTTTCGCCAATATTTATAATTATTGACCAATTTTGAACAATATTTTTGATAACTTATGGAATAAGTTGGTACTATTGTACTTAAGAAAGAATCTTTTTCATTTGATAATTGCTTTTGACTTGAAACGATATGCACAAAGTTGAAAGATCTCAAAAGAATAAGAGTCCATAGAAGTTCTCTACAAAATTATCGATCATACACTGAAATTTCAGCCTATTTGACAAAGTATTCACAAAATAGTCGAATGATTATATTTCGACACGAAATTTTATCTACAGATAAGGCTATGTGTAATTAGAATTTTCTGAAAATTACAGCTTAAAATAATCTTCCTTTCGCGAGATATTGAATTCTCCAAAATGAATCATATTTCATGAAAGATTCGAGAATTTCATGCTTTTTAACACTTCAAGATCTCTGAAAAAATATTACCATTCTATTCTTTGGTTGATACTATGGCACGGGCTTAAATTTTAGTAAAACTACTATAATTCTGTAGCAAAGATCTAGGATGTCTCATCATTTTTGAGATTTTAATATTTCATTAAGGTCTACCATATGCACAAAGTTCGTAGTCAAAAGCGATTGTTAAGTTTGAAAGGTTCTCATATTAGTGTTTCTTCAATTTCCGATATTACGATAATATCGATTGAATACATAAATGAAAAATTATGCTCATTGATAGCATTTTACTAAATAAAATGCTTCTATTTATTTAAGAAAAAAGATTACGGAAAGATCAGCCTAAATCATAATTTCAATTTTGAATCTTTCCCTATATAATAATCATACATGAAATGATTGCATTACTAATCAATAGAAATAAGTCAATATGCTGTACATTTATTATTATATTTAACCAACGTTTGATCAGATTTTTGAATCAATGAACCGTATCATTGTGAAAAAGAAACACTTCATATGAATAAATAGTCATTACTCAATCGTTGCTTGTCTTCAGTATTTATTTTTTGTATTCTAGCAAGTAACACACATAGGCTAAAATAAATGGTGGCGTATTGTATCTTATTTTTTCATCATCTGATAAAATTTATTAAAAAACAAAATATACCACAAGATATAGCGTAAAAAGCTCTACAATATACAGTACAATAAACCTTATTTTATGTATGTATCTTTAGTTTTCAAAATAGATAAAGTTTTGTGTGATCAGTTTTCGACCCTGCGAACAAGGTCATTTGTTGGTACACAACGAATTTCGTTTCTTATTTCATCAATTAATGAATCATAGTTTTTAACTTTACTCTATTGAACACATTGCGTTATTGTTTAGCAATTTGAATCAATGTTATACCATCAGCAATCATTCGCATTATTATACAGATATTATTTGTTATTATGAAATATATATATTCTTCTAATAAATAACATCAGAATGAGTGAAAAAAATAATTGAAACATCAATTGCTTTAGAACTGATCATTTGATTATAGCTTTCGATAACACCCATTAATCGAAGAAATAATAAGAAAAGAAGTGCGTTGTGTGCCAACCAATGATTTTGCTAGCAGCAAGAAAAATTGATCATACAGAATTTTGTCTATTTTGAAAACTAAAAGTGCATATATAAAATAAGATTTGTTGTATTATAGATTATAGATCTTTTCACGCTGCATTTTGTGGTATATTTTGTTTTTCAATAAAACGTATGAAATAATGAAGAAATAAAATACTAAACGCGACCATTTATTCTGGTCCACCCGTTATATCGTTGTCTTCACTTATAATATTTTTGTAAAAGGTATACAAAGATAGAAATTTTTAGTTATTAAATAAAATAATTTGATTTTTATGATTGATTTCTATTTGTATAAGATGTTTTTTGTTTTATTAAGAAAATTCTTATTTAAAATAGATACGCAAATTGCTTCAACTATAAGTGAATATTGTACAAGAATTTCTAATCAAAGACTAATAATACTTACTCGACAACTTAAACCTTTATTTGATTGAATTGTTATCGAATATTGAATGAAAATCAAAGTAATCGAGCAATTGATGATTATTATAAAATACTTGATATATTAAGCAATAATACAAAAATGTATAATGAATATATTAAATAAATGGTCGAAAGATAATATGGATTTTAAATCACTTGTTTTTCGAAACAATAACTTCAGTATCTAGGTAACGTATCCATTAATTCTTATAAATGTTTAAATGAAGATCAAAATATGAAAAGTTTATTTATATTGATAGAATTGATTCAATATTTTTCATATGATAATGATCATATTAGAAATGATCCAAATGTATTATTATGTCTTTATTCTTCAAATTATATTAACACATGGAAAACAAAATCAATATTAAAGCAATTAATCGAACTGCGAAGGAAGATTTTTTCTACAAACATGTGTGTGTTATTTTGCTTGACATAAAGGAACCTCTCTAATAATGATAATAATAAAAATAAATGCATTATGTTTAAATAATATATTAAGATCTTATCAAGATAAATATGGTTTATTCTTATCAACAATCAATACGAGAATATTTTGAAAAGTAATTTAAAAATAATTGATTCAATGCTAATTATATTGCATTCGAATTGTTTATTAGATAATATATGAATAACAGCTGATTATTATTCAAAAACAAATTTAAATGATTCAGCTATTTCATTGATATTTAATTCAACCAATAAACTCGACATGTAAACAATAATGAAAGCAAATTGTTTTTTGTTCAACAGAAAGTTTTCTTAAATCAAAAAAATTCACAATTTGATCACACATGTTTTAATGATTTTAGTTAAAATACTTAATGAACAAGATATTCAAAATTTCGATCATATTCATGAATTAACATCAGTTTTTATACATTATTTATCTAGAACTGTTCATGATTCATGTTATACTTTGCAAGATATTCCTGCTAAACATTTATTAGAATCTTTAAAAGGTATGTAATTCTCGACAGGAAACAGTAATAAATTCACATTTGCTTGTTGCATAAAGTGTTGATTAGAGAAAACTGTCAAGTCATTTGTATTTCTTGCTTGAGATACGAAATGCTTAAGATTTTTATTAGCTAAACTATATATCATATGAAGCTTTCATGATAAGTGAAACTCACTGTGACAATGAAAGAAGTAGTGGCAGTGTCATATGGAGTAAAAAGAGAATATTTCTACAGACTTAATGGTTTCGAACAAACATTTCTAGACAATAATTTCCAAAATATAACTCCGAACGCAATATTTTCTCGAAAATGTATCCAGACTGATAAAGACTTTCCCGAATGGGCGTTCGCACACGCTGGAAGACTCTGTGCTTCTGTTCAGCCTCCCCCTCCCCTAACCAATATTTCCGGCACCAGCGCTAACAAGAAGATCATTAGAAGCAAGCTTTTTGGTGAAACACAATCTCAAAAAGAGTGCTAACGTATATACGGTAGACATGTGAACTCCTTTTCCCCCCCTCCCCGTCACAGATGTGACCGACGTTATTGGTATACGACCTTGGGTCGTATATCTATAGCATCTTATTATAATATATGAACTACTCAGACTTGCCACCTTTTGATGATGGAAAAGCAGAAAATAACCTATAAAAAGCAGAAAATGGCAGAATTTTTCATCGTCAAAAAGCAGAAAAAAAGCAGAAAGTATGTTTCTTGTACCAAATAATCTTTTAGGCTTTGACTTCATATAGTAATGAGAATAGTTCATTACAATTTCCATTCTTTATTGTACAAAATCAAGAGAAAAAACTACTTAAATACAAAAATAGAATTATTGAATACGTTTTTTTTTGAAAGTGTATTTTTCATCTGACTTAATAGCTTTTAACAAATCTTGATTGCATAAAATATATTTATACATCTCAGTACATGATAAGGTCGAGTTGAAACGTATTTTTAATTCAGCTGAAACCAATTCATTTGTCATACGTTTTCTTCTGTCATTTAACAAATGTTTCATTTGTGAGAATACAGATTCCACGAAAGCATTACTACATGGTAATGAATACAAAAAACATATGAGTTTTTTAAAATTTGGCGATTGAGTAATTGAAAATAAAAACATCCATAACTGATCAGATCTAACTATTTTGTTCGTTGTTAAGTGATCATCATCATCATCTTCTTTTTCATCAACACAATTATTTATTTTTGATATATCGTTTTGTTTTCTTATGAAAGCTTGAACTTGGTCAAATAATGAAACAGGTTGATCTAAAAGTGTTTTAAGTACAGATTTTACATTTGTAAATTCATCGAACAATCGATCTTCATCTAAACTTTTTAATTTTATTATCTCAACACATTGAATAACCTGATGCCATGTTAAACCTTCGATATTTTCTTGACCAAAATAGCTAATTGTTTGATAAAAAGTAATATTTTTATCAAAATAAGAATCAATATAAGCAATAATTGCACTTAAAAATTTAATAAATGATGATTTTAATCTATTTTGTGTATCAATTGGTAAACGCATTAATTTATATCGACATGCAGCACCAAAAAATTCTGAATCAATTCGTTCTTGTAATTTAATTTTAATGGATGTGATGATTCTGAATAAATCAACAGCTGTTGTGTAATTACGTTGTAATTCAAGATTTTTTTTATGAAGTTCGAACAAAACGTGTTGCAAAAAACTCAGTATACATGTAGCTTCATCAAGTTCGAAGAACTTTTTTAATTCCAATGGACAATTATCATGCTGTTCAAGAAAATATTTTTTAATAGGTAACCATACGTGTACTAAACGCTCTATGGAAAAATATAAGCTTAACCATCTGATTTTAATATGCTTCAAGATCACCTACAATGAGAGAAAACAGAATATTATAAATTAGACTTGTAAATGAGAAAAATCAATAATTGAAAAATATTTTTACCTTGAAATCTTGTTCGTAGAACTCATAGTATTTCTTCAATTCATTAATACGTTTTGCAGACCGAGAAAAATATGCATATATCGTAAGTAATATTTGTTCGACATCAATAGGTAATAGACAATGAGCATGTTTAACAGAATTGTGAAGTATATGACAATAGCAATTTCCTATAGGTATAAAACATGAAAATAAATGTGACGCTCTTTTCAAAAAAAAGGTGTTCATCTTTTTGAAAAAAAAATATAAGATCTCTGTAGTATTGAGTTATTTCTTTAGAACTCAGTTTGGACTATACTCCGTGTCACATCTACGCAGATGCTAATGATTAATCTTGCAAAATTTTGAAAAACCAAGATGAAAAATAACAAAAACTCATATTCTTTTAACTACGTTTATTTTACCTTTGATGAGATCAGGAAATTCATCATTAAATAAAGAAAAAACAGAATGATTTTCACCAACGTTGACATTCGTATTATCAGCACCGAGTGCTGATAATCCATTAATATCCAAATCATTATCTATAATTAATTTACGTGCATTTGAAAAAATTTTAAGTGCTGTTTCTTCAGCATCATCTATTAAATCTATAATTCCTAAAAGGGTAAAAAGATGTAAATGAAGAATAAATTAAGTTAGCTGAAAAATATACCTTTTTTTACACCTGTTGTAGATAAAAATTGAACACAAAACGGATATACTTTCATATTTCCTTTGTTACTAGCATCATACATTAAAGAATAATAATATGATTGTTTTAAATCATCAAGTAAAGTATATGTAAAACATGGCGCTAATACATTTAGAGCAATACATGTTGATTTAGTTCGAGCAGATGACAAATTATTTGCTATTGATGAGGACGAAAATATTGCTTTACAAACATTGGTCGTGCATTGCTGTGCTAAATATGAATGTCCATGTTTAACTCCATGATAAACCAAAACACCTTCAGCAGCTGCAACTTCATCTTTTTCTTTTGATGGCTTTATTGTTTTTGTTATTAATTGTCGATTAACATCAAAAGATTTCATATTATTTTGGTGCTTTTTCGTTTTCATGTGGTTATCGATATCACTTTTACCACGATAATACAGTGAAAATTGCTGATTACAAACGATGCATGTGGCTTGAGATGGATCAGGTTTATATTCTTTTAAAAATGGTTGATATTCAATCAAATTTAACCATTCTTTGTTAAAAACACCTTTTTTCAATTTTTTCATTGATTTATCCTCTGGTGGCATTCGTAATGCTTCAGCTGGTACTAATACATCAGGATCTTCTTCTTCATCAATAATAATATCATGATCATCTTCATTCATTTTTTCTGCTTCGTAAAGCTAATAATATTAATTTCACTAAATAAACATTCGAAGAGTGTAGTAGATAATGGCTTTACGAATTGTAGATGACCAACAGAAAAATATATTAGAAAAAATATATAGGTAAAGAACGTACCAGAAAACGAATATAGATTGGCAGTTTTTCAAAACCAGCGTGTAACAACAAACGTATATTGTGTTATGTTATTTTCCACTCTACTTTATTTAATCAATATTCATTCTTTATATATATCGGTCACAAGAGAGAGAAATATATGCATTTAACAAAAGAATAGTACACTTTTGACAAAAGAATGGACTAGTCTGGGAATGGCTATACAGTGAGATGACATCATTATATACAAGGGCACAAAAAGGAGAGATATGAGTGCTGCCGAATAAAAGGGAGGTAGAATATGATAAAGAAATAATGATCGATAAAGAGAGGTAGGGCGGATGAGTCCGATTATCGGAACACAATGAAAAAACAAGAATTATGCTTATAATAGAATAAGGAAAAGATAAAAACATCATCATATATTAACAAACATTTTCCTTGACATTTCTGAAAAAAAAAATTATATATTATAATATCAAAAATTTCGGTTAAAAATATAATAGACAAAAACTCAGAAAAAGCAGAAAAAGATTAAAAAAGCAGAAATGACAGAAAAAAAGCAGAAAGACCTTCGAAAAGCAGAATTTTTCTGCTAAAAGCAGAAAAGGTGGCAAGTCTGGAACTACTTATTGTATTTGTGGAGGATTAAGTAAAAAGATGGTGAAGAAATATGCCGTAAAAAAAGATAAAATAAAATAATCACCCTATGATTAGCAATAGTAAGTACATTGTATTTCACATTGTAAGCTCGTAGAGATTACGCTAACATCTTTTTTAACAATTGTGTATGTTTTATTTCGAATGCATTTCATCATCTAGGATTTCTTTCAAATAAAAATCAATGTTGTAAAATCTCTCTTGAATAGATACTCTTGAACTTATTGAAAGTGTTCACTATATAGAGGCTAAATATTTTCGAAGAAATACACACGTTTTCTAGACATCGAATAAAATAATTGACTGAAGTAACTTGTTAGTTTTCATTCCATAGATTTTTATCTTTGAAAATCAACAGTTTTAAAGTAATCTTTGACACTTATCTGCTTTTATCACTTTCAAATGCAGATAGAATATCAGTGAATTGCAGTCTGAGATGTTAGATTGTTGAAAACAGAAATGGATAAATCGATATCGACAAAATTATCAGCAATTAATTGCTGATCACCAAGTTGTAGCATTCTTTCTAAACTCCTAATTAAAATCCACTATGAAGACATTCAATTTAAGCAAAGAAGGCTCTGCAATACAACAAAGTGTCCACTATATGGAAATGTCTACTAAGTAAGGTTTTATTGTATCTGTTGAGAAAACATAATGTATTATCACAGAGAAATATGGTTTATCCCTTATCATTAATAAATTGAAATAGAGAACGGATTAACTATTTAAAAGATCTAGTGCTTCTTAAAAACTAACTACTAGGGTGTGAATATGGGTTTGGATGTTTCCTTCAACAATATCCGAAACCGCACATTCACACTCCGAACAGCACGCTCAAGTTGAAGTACAAGTAAGATTTTTCTTTTTCTTAATTTTGCTACTACTACTTTAGATATACATCTGTGTATGAAACACTGAAATATCGATAAATATTTACTTATAAACCTTTTCTTGTTTAAGATACGTTTTTATCCCAACATTGCTCATCTATTAAATATGCAGAAGATGAATATGATATGTCTGCTTAAAATGTATATATTTATGTTAGAGTCAAATGTCAGATTGGGAAAGAAGTTTTCGTTAAAACTTCTATTAGTCTCTAGATACATATTGTCTTCGAATCCTTGTTGATGAACTATATTTAAAAAATGGCATTTCAGATAATATAACTGTCGATGAAGAAATTAAGGTAGGATTCATGAAATTATGGATAAGTTTCTACAAAAGAACAGCTTTCATGGAAAATTATTCATAGATGTTTCAGTTTGAACTTGACTTCTTCATTGTTGATTGTAATACATGAAATATCATTGTTTCAACACAGTTTATTAACACAAATTCGAATACACATTTATCTAGAGACTTATGGAAATGTTAATGAATATTTCTTCCTCGAGTGGGTGTAGCTGTGGATATTCTTCTCAGCCACGAATACCCCCATCCACATTCTTACAATGACTTCAAGCATGGATCATTTCGTATGTGTTCAAATCTTTTGATAATTAATTTATCGACGACTGAATTATATGAACACATATTTCAATTGTATACCAAAAATACATGAACAACTACTTCTTCTAACTTATCTGCTAAATTTAAAACAAGAATAAAAAGTCGTAGACTAGAAAACAAACCTGTGGATTGACTTTTTATTTATTTTTTTTTATGATCATTCTATAGATTTGTACATTGTTATGATTGATTACGCCTTTCTTCGTACACATATAATGCAAAATAAAAGAAAATTATTTGTTGTAGATAACATTTGACCTTAAATTGATTATTGAAGAATTTCGTTGTTTGTTTTTGTTTTTTGAACAAGATAATTTGTGTTCGATGGAATCAAAATCGGTAGCCATCATTGGAGCAGGTTCAAGCGGTTTAGTAGCAGCCAACGTACTTTTGAAAGATGGTTTCGATGTGACTATTTTCGAACGAGGACGACATATTGGCGGTATTTGGTGTGAAGATTGTGCTTACGTTGATTTACATAGTCAACAATTTGGAGGTACAATAGAATTTTCTGATCTATTTGATGGCGAAGGTAAAGATCAAGTATATTTATTCTAATCTCTATAGAGATTTTATTTCAGAATTTGCTTCTTGGCAACATATTCATGATTATTTGAAAAGATATGCAGATCATTGTCATCTTACCGAACGTATTAAATTTCGAACACGTGTCATTGAAATAAATAAGAAAAATTTAAAAGATGGAAATATTCCATGGCAAATCAAAGTTGAAAAATTTGATGGTCAATATGAAATGTATGAATTTGATTTTCTTGTCATAGCTACTAGTCTTTTTAATGAAGTATACATGCCATATATACGTGGTCAAGAAAAATTTGAAGGAAGAATTATTCATGGTTATAATATAAAATCGCACGAACAACTTATTGACAAACGTGTTGTGATCATTGGTGGTGGCAAATGTGCAACAGATCTGGCTTCAATTTGTGGTTCGTATACTCGTAGTTGTCACATTGTTTTACGACGTGCTCATTGGATGTTACCACGCACAATCGCAGGTGGCTTATTGCCTGCACGATATCTCCTTACACGTCTTGCTTACGCTGCTTATGGACCATTTCCTGGTGCACCTCATTCGAAACTATTTCGATATTTTCATCGTACATTTCCACGATTATTTACATTCATCACTGATAAAATTACCGCTGATATAATGGCTATTAATGGACCAGATTTATATGACGATAAAGTATTTCTACCGAATAATTCATTTCGTAATGCTGAAAATATTTACATGATACCACAAGATTTTATTCGACTTAGACAACAAGGTCGTATTATAGCAAAATTGGATTCTATCGATGAAATTATTGATTCAACAACAATACGACTCAAATCAGGTGAACATTTACAAGCGGATATGATCATATGTGCAACCGGTTTTATTACTCGTTTTCCGTTCTTTTCCGATATGGATGCAAAAATATTGGGTCTACCAACGACACAAACCTCGAAAAATCAAATATTGAAACTGATCTTTATTTATATCGGCATGTCATACCTGTTGGAGTACCTAATGTGGCCTTTGTGGGCTATGTAGTATGTCTAACACAATGGTTGGTGGCTGAAGTAACCAGTCATTGGGTATCAGAATATTTTTTAGGACGGCTTAAATTACCTGTCTCTGAAGCGGAAATGTATAAAGAAATCGATGAGACATGTACATTTATACATAAAACATTCAATCGAACTGGATGTTATCTTATGTATTATTGGTTATCACCCATTGAAATTTATCTCAAAGATATGGGTCTAAGATTGGAAAGAACACATAATTGGATATCAGAATATTTTGGTATTTATCGACCAGAACGATTTAAAGGTTTGCATGAAGAACGACGTGCTAAAGCTGCTGGTATTAAATATCATCATTGGTATTTTGGTTTTCAACATACGATCCTTATTCTTTTCTTCTTATTATTATTAATGATTTTATTATTATGAAATTGAAACAATGAATAGTATGTGAGAACATTTGACTGCTACTGATTTATTTTTCTTGACAATTTCGATTTTCATTCTTACATGTGTGAATTTATTGACTGATTAAGTGCAACGAAGGGATTCGATATTGCAAAAAAAATGCTGCAAAAGTTATATTTCATTGAATCATCCATGCTTATATAAAGCTTGCAAAGTTGTTTACAAATATGTAATATCTTTAAAAATAGTTTTTGCACCACGATTTGAATAGAAAATTTTAAAAATCTATAGTGGCTCAGACAAAAATTAGAAAAATGGCCACTTTTTTCCAGAGCCGAAGATATTTTGTCGACTATGTTCTGGTTTTGTTACGCTAGGGTTTTGATTATCGGCAACAGCTCGTACCAAATGTTGAGCATAAACGTTTTTTTAATTGATGCTTGTAAATGAAATGAAGATAAAATTCAATTTGACGAGTTGTTTCATACTCGAAAAAACTCAATAGAATGATTTGTTTTAGTAAGATCATATGTTTCATCAAATGTTAATGGACATTCATCAAAAATATTTCAGCATACTTTTGGTTTCCGTTTCTCTTATTCTTCATTTACATGCTGATTCTGAATTAATAACATAATGAATACTTAAATATCATGAAGAATTCATTTCATAGAAAATAAAACTAATTCAGTCATATACGAGTTACACCAAACCGATTTTATAATAAGTATCTTTTATAATGTTCACTTAAATATAGAGAAGCATAACAAGATCAGGAAGAATGATGAAGTATGATATTCATTTAAACTGATTTCATATAATATTTGATTGAAGATGAGGTGTTATGTATTGAAAATAGGACTTTGCTATTTAAACTCGAAAAATTCTCTAATTTATGAGTACAAAACTAATTTTAATAGTAAAATCGTATTCTGGTTAATTATCTTAAAGAGAAAATCTGTGAGATACGAATATTTTAGACATTCAACTAAAAAGGATGAATACGAACCTAAAACTGTTCTTTTAGAACTCCATTGATTCAAAAGTTTGCTTTTCATCATAATCTGTATTGAATGTACCGTTTTTATTTTATTTACTGCTGGTATTTTTCTAATTTAGCCATTGCTTACTACTGGATTTAGAGCAAAATTTTGCCAAAAAACATCAATTTCATAATACTCAATTTAAGGAAACAACAGTTTTGAATTAGATCTCTTCAAATGCCAAATAGCTTAGCATTTCGAATTATTTTTAGACATAAGTCCAAGTAGATACCGTGCGACTGAATATATACACAATTATCCCAAGCACAAATTGACAAGTAGAAACAATTATAACTAACTTAGTTTTCAGAAAGTCTTTTTTATTGCGGTCAAATGGAAGAAAGAATGTTGGATCACGCCAGAATTCGATTCGGATCTTTTCGGACGTGGGTGTCAGTGGGATCAAAAAAGAGAAACACTCAAATCCAACTTTGTTGCTACAGAAATCTATTTTCACCTGATTTCTTATACAAATTTTTACATAGGTTACCTTCTGTCAGATGAGCCATTTATATAGCCTTTAGAAGACTCGTAACGAATATGAAAGTAGATTTTCATGACCTATATTCCTTTACTTCTTCATGTTATCGATATTTCGGAGAGCACTGTATTGAAATAGATTTTGATAGAGTCATTTTGCACCAAGAATAGACATACTTCAGCCTATATTGAAGCTATTCATGTCAATTGTAGACGTACATTCAACAACGAAATGAATTTATATGACATTGTTGAGAAGGAACAAAAACATGGTGAAAATATTCTAAGGACTTCATTTAATTAGAGAATGAAATGATAAATATACGATAAATCATTTCAAAACTACATATTCATATACAAAAGCAGCTTGCTTTTGATACGATTTCGACTACAATCAAACTTCGGTTTAACAATTAGATGTTAGAGTGTATGAATTCGATAAATACTCACGTCGACACGTCTTAATAGTCTCATTGTTATCTATATATTGTTGATGTCATTCTGTTACATTTCTTTTATCAATTGTATTACTTGAATGAATTAGTTACATACGACTCAACGTCATTTTCGTTCCAACGAACAAAATTGCATAATTACAAGTACAATTACCACGAATCTACATGTTCCTTTGAATTGCATTTTTGTAGATAAAAAATATAAGAAAATCATCTAACACCTGTACACTATCTTCTCTTGCATTACTGATTGAGACTATCCATTACACTTTCGATTATCTCAATTCATGGGCTCCATTTGTCTTACTACTCAAAGTTTGTAGAAAACTTTCGACCGTTCCAGTGACTACAATCGATATAAGTTGTTATTCAGCGTCAAAACTGAACTAAAAACTCGAGTCCTGTGTTATCTCATCTGACTCGAAACTATTGCTTGTATTTCTCTTTGGAATTTCAAAAAGCATAGTACAATCTCGTTGCTTCGATCACGTGTTGATATTCAGCCATGTACTCGGCTTTGTTCGTCAACTCGTTCAAATGCGTCTAACAATGATTTCGACATAGTATTATCTGAAATTCTAATAAGCTCTCTAACAGTGACACATCAACTCTTCTTTCATCTGTTATCGCAAAGACTAGTTCACTTGGGCTAAACTTGTCCATAGATGCGAATGGAATTGGTAAGGTGCTATGATCTAAATATAGAGCATTACGGAAAGTGACAATACACAGATCTATGATATACTTGAACAATTATTAGATCTTCATAGACTGACCATGGGTCCTTTGAACTGGCTTCAGAATGAGAAAACTATTATTCTTGAACCATTCGAATAAGTCTCACTGACCATTAATAGGGCACAAATGCCCCTGTATGAGCTTCAGTCTTTATTTTCTCTGACTCCTTCACTGTTTGATTGACGCCTAATCGAACTGAATTCTTATCAACACCTCACACCCACTCTGTTATGAGAGGAACGATTCTCTTTGATTCAAGGTTGTCAATTAATTCTCAAACAACATTGTTCTGGATAAATCAACCATAATAGAGCAGGCATTGATGATTGACGAAGGCCTCGATTTTTCGACATTTATTGAATGCTGTTGTTGTGATAGCGATGATCGATCTGCTGCTAATAAGATAGAAAGACAGCAAGAATGAAAACCTGTTTGCGGACTATCCTATGATTATTTGTGAAAGCTTTGAAACAGTAACAAGATCAATTGTAAGCATAGTTCATGACCTTTCATCTGTACACCAATGATTTGAGCAAAGTATTCATGCTAGTTCAAATTAACAAATCAAAGAGTCGTTGAAGTCGAGCCAAATTGACATTCAGATTGCCGTGCATATCAACAACAGTTGGCAAAATCCAATAGGATTGATTGAGCAGTTGAGATTGTATATAGTAACTATAACCACCACATGATCTGAATTCATTTGGATCAAACATCGAACAAACAATCGGTAATGAACTTTTATCAGATTGATAAGGCATTAATTCAATAATAATCGTGCTCGATGGAGCAAAATTCATATTTGATAGAGCTCCACCATGTACACCGAAGATGATACGAGCATTGTAAAATAATTCGACTTGCTTTTCAATGTGATCATCATGTTTCGAATGATCATATTGTACATAAGTCAACGAGTGCTTCGAGGCGTACGTACGAAGAAGTTCAACAATGGGTTTTTCATTCAGAATGAGACGACCTCGATTCTTAGCATTCGTAGCTGTTCTTTGAGCATAAATAAGATTAGATTTAGATAAAATGGATTTCGATTTAGAGAGATCCACTAAAGACCAATACATGGAACGAGCATCTTGCCAGAGGCGAGGATGAATACCTGGTGTTCGACATGGATTTATCAAGATATGAGCACCAACTTTCATATTACGATGATAATGAATAATTCTATTTGACTCGTTCACCCCTGAAATCTTTCAATTCAATGATGGTCTTCTCTACGATAAGACAAAACTCACCAAGCAAAGACCAAATCTCTTTTACAGATCGATCGAATCGAGGACCTTGCAAAATGAGTACTTTTGCATCTGGATATTTATCTAAATAAGTTCGAGAATGAGACAGTTTCGGTCCTATACCATCGAGAAAATGTTGAAAACTCCAACCATCTGGTACTGTATAAATAATAGCTTGATTATAAACAACAGAGACATGACTTGTAGATATAAATATTCGTCGAAGGGCTGTTTCATCATAATTATAACCACAAGCATCATCGAAATAAACACCATTTGTAATTAGAGCAACATGAACATTGCGATGCTCCTTTGAATCATTGTAGAAAAATCCATTTGTTTGACATGCATCATTCGGACATTGTTTTGAATATTTTTTATAATAAGTCGTATTCAAAAACCAATCACGTGCTTCATCATCGGGAAAATTTGGTAGAGCTATAGTGAATGGTTCAAGTTTAGACGATATTTGTTCAAATTCAGAATTCAATGCTGTGAAGAAATGCTCTCTTGTTTGCTTTTCTCTCCAAAAAGATCCATCATTCAAATACCAGAGTAGAAAACAGATTTGATTAATAATAATGATAGATAAAATACCAATACATACAGGTTTGAATAGACGAAGTCGATGAAAATGCATCGTTCTTTTTTCTCATCAGATGAATACAATTTCTAAAACAAAGTAAAATAATTTTTCTTTCCAGATCAATTGAGGCACAGCTTACAATCAGACTTTTTTCAATGACTAATATCGACACAAAACTGTGTTCTTCATGCTACCAAAACAAAACTCACACCGTCGCACAGAAGCGGAGCGTGTAAGAAAGAAAGATTAAGCTTATTTTCTTCTTCGATTAGATGAAGGAAAAAATTTCTGAAAAGAAAGAAAGATGAAAGCAATCGTTCTCTTTCTGAACTTGAAAATGCAATATGATGTATGCAGATATAACTGCAAATATTGGTAATTGATAAAGCCATCGCTTACATGGACAACACTAAAAGTTTTACCTTCCTGATAAGAGTTCTGAAGCACATATCCATTGAGACGTAATGTGATGAATTGCATAGCATATTCTGCAGTTTGTCAAAAGAATGATAACAACATGTTGATGTAACTTCAAATGAAATTTTTTCTTTTTCTTTCTTTTCTTCAGCTCTGTAGACCATATTTGATCACATGATGAGATAATCATATTCCTTTGACTCAGTTGTGAGTGAAACATATTTTTCCTAAAACAAATTGTCTTCCTAAGCGATAAATGTTCCATAATAAACCAATGAAGGGTGGACCAGAAGTTCTGATCGGATTCGTATAATAAAAATTGTTTTGTGAAACATGTGTTTGTAAATTTGTTTCTAGTAAGAAACGATGCATCAAAAAATGATCTACAAAATAGCTTCTGATTGACCTCACTGGCTCATATAGTAAGAAAGTTATAACCTTAGGAATATGCTTCACAAAAAATAGAAATTAACCGAAAGTTTTAGAAATCATACGGACGTTTCTTTAATTAAAAACTAATTCTACAGCTATGTTGCTTGCCACCATATGGGATTCATATCCTTCAAAGAACGCACGAGTCTACGAAACTGCTCTTCTTGAGTAAACGTGTTTGACATCTTGTTATACGAAGTAAGAAATAGTGTAGATTATCGAATACTTTATCTCGACTAAAGCCGATCTATTTATAGATTGGAGCGATGAACGAATATATGAATGGTAAAACAGATCTATATCATGAAAACAAAGAGATAGTGATTACAAAGACCAGGAAAAGATAGTTGAACACACAACGACAGAGAATACATAGAGTGAATACACAATGTCTAGAATAGGGAACTGCAAAGTGGTCCCGGTCCCGGTCCCGGCGGGACCGGGACCAAATTTTGACTTTTTTGCGGGACCGGGACCGGGACCGGGACTAAAAATTTTGCATACTGGTCCCGGTCAGTTTTTTATGCAATGTGTCGCCATTTATTTTATTTTTTTGACAATAGTAATGGCGACTCAGTATAAATAATCAATTCGATAATAAATCCCTTAGCTAGAGCAGTAGATATAAGAGAAGAGAGAAATGAGTAGATGACTACTACGAAGAACATGAGAATTTTTAACAAAATTCAATGGTTATTTTTATTTATTCGAGTTTTCAATGAAATTCTTTCACTTTAACACTGGATATAAAAACAATTCTCGTAATGTTAACGAATCAAAATTATTCATGTCAATTTAATGTATTCATAAAAGTACATAGATCGTTAAAAAATTGTTCGATTTTAGGAATGAAGCCAATGTCAAAGACCGGGACCGGGACCGGGACTGGAAAAACATTTGACCGGGACCGGGACCGGGACCGGGACTAAAAAAAAATATATGACCGGGACCGGGACCGGGACTAAAAAAAAATATATGACCGGGACCGGGACCGGGACTAAAAAAAGTGATTTTGCAGTTCCCTAGTCTAGAACTAGATAACGAATACACAGTAAATACATACAGATCGAAAAATATATTGAATACCTAGAGAGAAGATGCACTAAGATCTGGAAGTGATGACGAATATAATGATAGTATGATCTAACGGAAAGTGGAGATCATCACACATTACAAATTACTTACAATGACTTTAGAGTGATAACACATTGCTCTGAAAAATTCATGGTTAATTTTTATTTTTTGTGAAGTATACTTCTAAGCTTTTAACTTTCTTACAATATGAGACAGTGAAATCAATCAAAAGCCATTTTGTAGAGCATGCTTTGCTGCAATTTTTCTTACTAGAAACAAATTTACAAACACGTGTTTCACAAAAAATATTATTATGTGCATCCGGTCAGGACTTCTGACCCACCCTTTATATATATTTGTCTTTTGAATCTTCATTATGTGCACGAATTT
Organism: Rotaria sp. Silwood1; assembly: GCA_905250075.1. Classification (NCBI taxonomy): domain Eukaryota; kingdom Metazoa; phylum Rotifera; class Eurotatoria; order Philodinida; family Philodinidae; genus Rotaria; species Rotaria sp. Silwood1. The sequence continues at coordinate 25,558 of CAJNOP010001388.1, forward strand.
TTTTTGACACATGTTTTTCGTTTTCAAATATTCTTCAGCACATTGTTAAATTTTCGATTTGACCATTGAAGAATTGACACACATATTCAAATGATTGTCTTTTAAGTTGAAGAAATTAAAATTTTATTTAAGATCATGAATGATGGGAAAGTTTTAAGAAAAGATGTTTGTGTACTTTTGAGCAGTGAAATCCTAGAGGATCTACCTAACGATCATACTAGAAAAGCTAAAACTTGCATAGTCAACTAATTTTATTAAGAACTTTGTTCATACACAGCTTCAAGTGAAAAGTCGAGTCTTTCGCTATACAAGAATTTTTAATCAAAAAATCGTTTTTTTCAAAAATGAATATTCATGCAAAATGGAGGTTGAGATGCTTTGTCGTAAGATAAAAGAAAACTTTACATGGTTGATTTTTTATTGCAGTTTCTGATATATAAATGAAGATCTCAACTTGTTTTGCTTGTCGCGAAAATACTTTCTAAGGAGTCAAAAGAGAACAAATATTTTGTCTAAAAACTTCTCGGTTAATCTTTATAAATAAGAAAATAATACATACTAAGGATTGATGAAAACAACCTATTTTTTGATTAGTTGTCTGTGTTTTTTATATTTTTTTTCTGACTCAAGATTTACTCAATGTATATTATCAATACATGATATTCCAGAAATAAATTATAAGTTATTTCTTTCTTAATACTTTCGCTTGGATTTTCATCGAAATAAATATTTGTTTTGTTTGAGCTAAAACAAGAAACATAAATTGAATTGATATAATTAGATTAAATGAATTACACTTTTTAAGGTGTCGACTGCGAGAGTGCGGTGATGTGAGTATAAGTGTGTGAAGTGCAGCCACACTTGGAACAACATTTACACATTTCAACTGCAAACATCTACACTCACACGCATGTTCTAGAGGTAACCGAAATGTGCTGGTCGAAGTAGAGATGGACACAATTTGAGTTTTTCAAAATTTAAATCAAACAAAAAAATATTGTTTTTTACTTCTATCGACAAAATAACTAAAGCTATCTATTTTTTATGTAAACTCTTTAACCTAATTTCGAACCATTTTCAACTATATGCTGTCAGAAAAGTTCTATAGTGAAAGACTTCTCGAAGGACAATTGTTTTAAATATAATAGAAATTCTTCCCTAAAGTATTTCATTCATTGTGAAATTTTTGCTTTGATCAATTTTTCTAATGGCATGCATAGTTTCCAGACATTTTAGATGCAAATTAACCAAGACTGAACTTAAAATAAGTTCTGTATACTTTATTCTCAGATAATCCTTCAAATATTTGAAAATACCCAACAACTTTCAGAATTTCATTTCTAGAGATTTTTCTGTGTAATCCCGCTGTATAGTATATTACTCGATAGAAGGCTTGAACTGCAGGAATTACTTAGTTCATGATAAGACCGAGAATGTCACTCAGGGTGACGTACCAACTAAGGGCGAGAAGTAACTATTCTGAACTATGCCACTCTTTTGGTTCAGTTAAACTGTATTATTTGCGATGAAAAAATACATTCTGATAAATAGCTCGCTGAAATAAATCCAATAAATAAAAAAAAACAATGAATTCTGGTAGTTTCTCATCACCTATAGTCTACTTTATTAGTATTTAAAAGAAGAAGTTTTCATATTGTTTTTACTGTAATGTGATTAATCATTCCATAAAGACCTTTTTTGTTCTCAAAGAATATACTTGGTTTGTTCAAGTTTTGTTGTGTTCTTAGGCGAGAAAACATAAGAAAATACGAATGCTTTTATTATTACTAATTGCACATTTTTTATTCACTTCTCTAGCTTTACATAAGGAAATATTGATCTAAACACATCGATTTAGGTAAAAACCGAACCGTGTCCATCTCTGCGTCGAAATACTTTTTTTTCGTATATGAAACTTAAGGAAACTTTCTTTTTATACGCAATAATAGCAAAATCAATACTCTATTTTTCTCTGGTATTTTATCATTCTTCAACGAATATTATAAAGATATATCGAATCATGTATTATAAGTTTTCATAGCATGTTATATAAGATTTATTTAATCGATTTCCTACGTGACGAAAAAAAGCAATTACTTTATCAAAAAGAAAATAACAAGAAAAGAATTTTCACAGATACTACTATAGAAATCAATCACATCTTCGATTACAATACCTATAACTCGTTAATAAATAATTTTAAAAACCTGAGCCTTGTGCAATTTTGTAGATCGTTCATTGGCGATTTGAATTCTCATCTGAAAATTGAAAATTTGCTGAAGACATCTCACGGAGTAGGTTAGTTTTCAAAGAATTCGATACATGTTCATCGCTACTTTTGAATGATGCAAACCACAACATTCTATATCTTGTTTCTATCAAAAACTGTTCAAAAAAATTTCTATTTGAATTTCTTTTTAAATAAACATTGGTATTAGTGTCACATACGATAAAAAAAGCTGTTATTAAGACAACAATATATCGGAATAAAAAAAAAAATCAAGAATTTGTTTCTTTGAAGGAGATGATGATAAATAACGACAATTGTATGTTTGTCGTATTAAACTAGCTATATTTGGTCTTGTTTTATCTATATTTATTGATACTTATCTTGATATTTATCATTAGATGAAAGATATAAACGTAAAATAAATTAAATAAAGAATATTATACTTCGAACACAAGTCTATTTTTTCTATTTTTGTCTCATTGTTAGTTTGTTACTCTTGACAATATCTTTTTCAATCGGTTGGTGCTGTTTCTTCCTGTTTTTTTTTCTTAGAATAAATGGCACACTTAAAACGAAATAGAAATAATAGAATTATTGATTTCAACGAGAATGTATGAACTGTTTATTTTTGACCAGTATAAGTTTCTTTTCATTGCAGTTATTTGTTGTTAAAGTTCAGGTCGAAAGACAATTGATTGGTCAGTTTTTTTTCTTAGTTATGCGTTTTTGTCACTAAAATGAAATAAAAAAATTTTATAATTTTTGTGAAATCGCAAAACTCTGCTATCCAGTGATCTTATCATTGGTAGAATAGGACATGGATAGGAACTGACACTATTTTATTCGAAAGACCTGCAGACTTTCTTCGTTTCATTACATGTATAACATAATATCAAATGAAATACGATCTATGTCATTCAATTTTCTTCTTAACTTTAATTAAGTCGAAAAATCAATGAATCAAGTCGAACACATCAAATCGATCTAAACAAGAAAAACATGAAACCTGAGAATAGTTTGGCAATCCAATTTCAATAGGAAAGTGGAACTCGACATGAAACTGTATCATTGGATTCCAGTTTCGTCTCAAACTCTACTTGGATTGATGAATAATTTTAGGGTGGAAACTATAGGTTTCCAAGTTCAAATCTAGCTTGTATCGCGTCTTTATAAAATAAATCATGACTAGTTTTTTATTTTAATCCGATATCGCATCATCTATTCTTATAGCTAAGACAATGATATCCTAAGATTTACTTGTCTCAGAATCAGTTTAATATTGATCAGATTCGTTTAAAAAAATATCATTCTTGACCATAGATCCATTTCTTAAACTGCTTTCAAATAATCACTAATCGAGAAAAGATTTGGAAAAGAGAATACATTCAAAAATGTATAAATTCATTAGATTCTATTGAGTCGGTTATATGAAGTTCCACATGCAAAATAAAAAGGTGAACGCAAGTTTAGAAGAAAGAATTGGAAATATCTATAATGCTATCATTTTTCGTGGTAAGACCTGCGCTGCTACCACGAGTGTTGCATATTACTTTAGTGTGTAATCTATCTGTGTTAAGATTTTTCTAAAGTACTTACTAAGAAAAGAAAGAATATAATTGTCTGATAACCATGTTAGCCATCCATCTTCAACATTATTACGACCTGCAACAAAATAAACAAACTTAATTATGTTAGAGTCATTTATGCTAATATTGCCGGAGAAGTGAACACTTTTAATATATCGTTTAATAAATCGAGTTACCTACATAATATTCAAGTAGCTTTTTCTTCCGGTAAAACGAGCAAACTTTTGTTTGTCTAATGATACAAACCTAATTAGACAAAAATTAACTATGAATATATTGAAATTCAATCGTAAAGAAACTATTTATTATTTTTTGAATACCTATTTGTAACACATTTCCTTAGTAAAGTTGTCAAATATTCTACTAATAGAGTTATTGACATGCATAGGCTCAAACTAGAACAGATAAGGGTTTGGATAGGCGTAGTTACATGCAAAAAGTTTTCTATTATTGTTCAGTTTTGGAGTTCTTCTAATAGCTGATGTATTTTTACAAGATCAATTCATATTTTCTCCACCACCGACTCGTGCTCAATGAAGTATTGATTGAACTTCGCTGGCATGTTTATCAATGTCAAATTCCTGGTTCTTAATAAAAGATATCTAACAGTTGAAACGATACTTGATGTAAAACAGAATTGTATGCATAAATGTCTGTATTAGAACCAAGCAAAATATCGACATCAGCTTGAATCAAACATCTGTTGTGACCTTTTTTTAAAGAATCAAGATGGAAAAATACTTTTTGCTGCTGAATAGGTTTATTTCTTCTTCGTTTTGAACAATCCATCCATGTAACAAAATTAGGATTGAAACCAAATTAAGATCGATTCAAACTTTATAAAAGGAAAACAATTTTAATTGATTTTTCTTTGTGACAAATGACAATGTCTTCATCTCAGTGTCACCGGTTTGCATCAACTATAATCGATATTTTTATACATTTTCAATTGATGATAATCAATTTTAATCTAATTTCAATCCTAACGTTGTTACATGGGCAGAGCCAGCTTAATTGAAAAATTTAGCCTACGCTAGACTGCAATCGTTCCGCTGCCGATTCTGACATGATTTCATATAATCAATTCCTACTATCTTATTTTTAATATCAACTAAATGTCACATTTGTCACGGCGAAATATGATCGTTTACGGCAATTAGAATGCTCATTTCGGATGATCAAACTTCTTTAAATAGGTATTGTTCCAATTCGAAAAATGTATAATGATTAATATCTTCTGATTTTCGTATGAAGATATTTGCACAATTAGTTATGCTGTAGTATACCTAACAGGTCGATAACTTTTCCCTCGTTACTATCTATGATGACTGCAAACTCGAATAGATCATGACTCAAAAAAGAATTGACGAGCAGAATTGAGTCTGTCAATAAAGCTTGCCTATAGCTAACGTAGTCAACCATTTTTCATCGGTTTGATATGACTAAAAAGTAAAACTTATACTGCAGAAAGATGTATAAAAGTTTTACAGGATGTTGTAAAAACCATTTTCTAAAAGTTTTTTTTATACATCTTTGCTATTTGATTTTACGTTTTTCAACTATTTTGTTAATGCTAGGTCAATATACAGAGTTTTTATTTCTACGAATATATTTTTCATGAACTGTTTGTAGCATTTGTCTTTAACTAAAGCAGAACAAGTTTCTCTTTTTCTCTAGATTTTTCCATTTATTTCGATGCTTAAATTGTCAAGATGCTTCAACACTTGTTTTTACATGTCTTAGCAAAAATAAATCAAAACGTATTGAGAGTAATTGTTAATTAATCGAAGATGTTTTCATCTTGTATACAAATAAATATCGATTATCATTCAGACGACATTTTCAACGTAAATATTTGTCTTATATTCCTAACGAAATAAGTATCAAAAGCGTTTAGAACAGTTTTATTGAAATTAGTTGGATCAATGATCGTCAACAGTCACAAAAATGTTTGCCACTAACAGACTCAAAATTCGATAAAATTGTTTGTCTAGTAGAATACATCCAAGAAACAAAACAATATCCGTCGACTTTCTTGAAAGATAAGAATATTTTAAAACTAAACATATTTCAAACTATGTATCAGCTATCAGCTTCTTTTTTAATCAAGCTATTTTTCATATATTAGATATGATTAATAAACATAATTACCGTATTTCGATTCAAAATAATCGTTTTGTTGCTGTGGAAATCTAAATGATTTTAGAAAAGCTTACATTATGATTTACAAAGTCGAGAAATTCAATCATTGAATCATTTTTGTTTCTGAAGAACAGAATATTTGATTAAGAAAATAATCTTGAGGCTTTGAATGTGTGTGAAGGTGTCGGTGTGAATAAATCTTTTTTTGATGCACACTCACACCATTCCACATCCACATACTAAAGTAAGTGCCGACTGAAAACCTCTCCGACACCGGAAAATGTTTATTTGTAAAACTAAAAATGTACAAGGTCTGGTTTAATGATCTCAAACTCTCACCTCAGTCTCAAGAAAAAAGAAATACAATCTAGCAGGAGGAAAGCGCGATTTCGTTTGATGACTAAAACTAATTATCAACCATTCATTTTTAATTAAGATCATGTAAATTTATCAAAGATAAAATTGAAGAAATTCTGGATGATTGCAAATCGATTCTTTTATCAATATTGATGAGCAAAAAAGGCGTAAGAAATTGAACAAAACGAAGAAAATGTTCTAAAAATCTTTTGAAAAATAATGATTAAATATTCATCATGATGCGTAGTAACAAGAACAGAAAATTTTAACAAAAGATACAAATAATTTCATTAGAAATAATAAATAAAATAATGAAACAAGAATATTACTTTATAGAATGACATATATTATCAATTTAACTAATTAATATATAACAACTTCTCAGAAAATATAATAAAAGATCAAGTAGAAAACTAGACATCAGTTGATCAATTCAAACATCTTCATTTGAGAATATGAAAAGAAACTTAATCAGACATGTGCCTTAGAAAATAAATCGAATTTTTTATTGTCCAGATTTTTTTTAAAGAATATCTTGTCAAATATGCATATTTAGTATGACAATATGCGTGAAGTTTTGCAAATCATCTCCATCAATAAAAGATACATATTGACGGTAGAAATACAGAAAAAAATGAAAACAATTACAGCAACGAGTGACAACAAAACATTGATTAGTACAATAGTTGTCTAACAAAATTGCTTACTTAAATATTTGTTTTTGTTTTATTCAACATTATTTTTATATTTATCAATCGAATTACAATAGAATGTATTTTTATATTCTTTTCATCATTTTCAAGTGTTTTTCTTTGTCAATAAAATCTCTAAGAGCCTATTTTCGAACTTTATTTGAGAGATTCAAATAGAATTTTCTAATAGAATTACAACATCCATTAGAGCCTACAAAATTGTTTTTATGAATTTTTACTTATTTTTAGACTTTTTTTTTCGTAGTTTGATGTATTTGATAGATAAATATGCTTAATACGCTATTTCAATGAAACATATATCAATGAGTAGATTAAATGTTGTTTTTTCTGTATGTTAGTGAAGAGTTTTGTTATCATTTATGAAGGAGATATTTACATCAATTCATCAGAGATACTATACTATTTATTGCCAATATACTGATCCTATCATATATGAAAATAGGCTATTCCATCAAATAATCTTGAAAGTTGATAATGAGTCCCTGTTAAACTGAAGATGGATGCAACATTGAGTACAATGAGATATCATATAGTCAAGGAAATTCTCTAGGTCCATTGAAAATGACCATTTTTAATTATAAAGAAAGTACTGATGAAAACTATTGATTAGAAAAGATTGAAGAATATCTATAACTTTATTGAATTGAGTTAAACAGCAAATTTGCATAAATAGACTTCATTTTGTATATATATCCTTCGATGCGTTATAATCTGCTCTAAAAGACCATATATGTGTGGCATCCTAGTTCAAGAGAAGTCACCAAGTTCAGTAAAGTCCTTTGACTATTTTGAAGAAAAATTTGGTTTGATTGAATACATCGAGTAAAGATAAAATGCAATTTGTCGAGTATTTGTTATTTATAATCGTTGTTTTTATTTTTCTTACATTTCGTTTGATAATTTTATTTTGATTAGAATCCCAAGAAAAATGATATCTTCTATGAACTTTCAACGCTTGTTATTATATTTTATGTTCGAACAATTAAATCTATATTATGTAAGATCAGCTTGGCCATCATCAAATTCTTCGAATATTCAACTCTTAGGACTTTTCGATCGTTTATCAAATAGATCTGAATCTAGTGAATTCTCTGTTCAAAGTCGAGCTATGTTTAAATCAGCTGTATTACTTTCTCAACAATATAATATGAAAATTGAAGGACAATCCATAGAATGGCAATCAGCAGAAACAAATGGTAATATAATCGATGCACTTAGTAAAACATGTCA
>CAJNOP010001389.1:0-19286 GCA_905250075.1 Rotaria sp. Silwood1
CACACCCACACCCTCAGACCCACAACCTCACACCCACACCCACACCCCTTTCTGGTCTTTGCAGTTTATTCAAACCACTGCCACCACCAGGTCCACCAGCAACAATGGAACTTTGGGTTTCACCATACTTCAATTTAATCAGTCGATGATTATCCCGGTCAGTTATATTGAGAGATCGGTTTCTATCAAGGTAAATTAGATATGGATGATTTAGTTTGGATATAATTACTTCTCCAACAGTCTCATTTATCAGTAGTTTTATTACTTCACCTTTCTCTCTGTCAGATATATAGAGAGATTCTTCATCATCTAGTGCTATACCGTACGCAGAAATACTACGTATAATTGTATCACCAGTCGAAGCACCACGAAACCAGCGTTGAACGCGACTATTTTCGGCATCACTAATGTAATGTGTTCCGTTTTTACTGAAAACAAAACCACGGGGACCATGCAATTGATCGGGTGCGTCTCCTCTACCGCTTCCACCGGCAACCACGACTCCACTTAAATCACCAACATTCCATTTAATAATACGATTATTGACATTATCCGAGATATAAATTGTTTGATTTTCGTCCACGACAATGGCAGCAGGATGATTCAATTGGTTAAGATTCGATCCTGCTCCGTTACCACCAGCCACAACTTGACCAACTCGTTCCCATGTAGCTGTTGCACAAATACCATCACCAGGTTTTGACGGCAAAGATGTGGCTAAATGAGTTGACGAAAAAGATACAAAATTGATATGTTCGACTAATGAAGTTGTTCAATATTAAATGATTTTGTTTTTGAGTCAAAATTTCATATCTATCTTAAAACACTTTTGAAGTATTGCCTATTTGAGATTTTATCATTATCTCATATCGACTTGCAATTAGAAAAAGAAAACATCGTTTCTGAATGAGACAATATCAAAAATCTTACTAGAATGAGTAGTTGTTGCTGAAGTACTCATTGTAGTTATAAATGTCATTATTGTTGTTAATGGCTCTGTAGTAGTCATTGAAATTATCGCATCTGTTATCGATGCTGTTAATATTGTTGTTGCTGTCTCATCTGTTATTGACACTGTTGTTGCTATTGGTGATGTAATTGATAGGCTGTTTGTAGTTGCCGCTAATGTTCCGGTGGGTACTGTTCTTATTGTTGAAGTTGTGGTTAATACGGATATCGACAGTGATGCCGTTAGTGTTTTTGTGCTATTATTTGTTACCATCGTTGTAGTTGAGTTGACAGGTATGATAATTGTTGGTTTTAGCAGTGATGAATGCCGTTATTGATGTTACTGTTTGCATTGTTGTTGTACTATAGTTCGCTATGGTATGAGTTACAACAGATGTTGTTACTGGATTTCGTTTAACAGTGAATATAACAGCACATGCAATTACGACTGATAAAATTAACATAGTTATGATAGCGATCAAAATAGAACGGACAGTATTGTGTCTGATAAATCTAAGAATTCTTGAAGGAACACTTGTTTTAACATGTGCCGTCGATTTTTTTTCAGGCTGAAAAGACTTCTGTTGAATATTTTGCATGCGAATTGGTTTCTCGCTGCGATTGTGATGTGATGTCTTCTTGTGAACTTGTCTTGAATGATGATGAGTAGACTTTTGTCCTATGTTTTTTCAAAAACAGAAATACACACTCTTAAAGTAGATTGCAAACCAAAAAAAAGTCAAACATAATTTAAAAGGTTGTGAAGAAACAAGTAATTTTCTCATCAGACATCGATTAATATTTCTAAACGCAAGGAAACATTTTATGATATCTCACTGAAATGATTCACGACAAATATGAGATTTTATTTTGCAAATTTATTCTTCGTTTATATCAAAGAGTCACCTCCTGAATAATGTTTCATTATCTGTTCATTTGAACTATCCGTAACGACCATAATGCCTTATTAGTTAAACTTTTATTTTGATTAATAATAAATGCGGAAACCTCGGATTTAAATCCGAGCGTTATGTGTACTTCAGAAAGTGAAGAAGCGATTCCTTAATCCAAAAAAAAAATTATTCAGAATTTTCAAAATCTGAGTTCAGATTCAGATTCCTCGACCTCAATTTGCTTTCGCCAACCTTTATAAAATATCGTTATTTTCTCAAAAAAATCCTTTCCTTGGCCCAAAGTTTGAGCTCAAATTCTTAATGCTTCATATACCATTTTGTAGCTCGTGAAATTCTCTATCGAATGGTATATAATAGTTGGGGTTTTATTTTGACTATGATAGGAAAAGTCTTTTATGAAAGTGGGTATAGGTCGATTTTCTCCTAAGAGACCATAGGGAAAAATCAGTATTTTTGCAATAACTCAAGAAGAGCTCATCCAATCAGGCTCATCTTCGAACTCGACCGAGACATTGATAAGACTAAACTGTGTAGAAAATTTCATCATGATCTGACTCTCCTTTCGAAAGTTATCGTGTAAACGGACGGACGGTCAGACACACTGACCGATTCTAGTAGTGTACTCACTTTTTGAGTACACTAAAAATGAATCTGCATGTGTTTTACTTTTACCTTTCATCTCATGGAAATTTTATCAACGATGACTATAACGTGTTGTGTTAATTTCTAGTCTTCAATGTTATCAACTCTTCTTCATATTCTGCAATCATATGTAAATGGTCATTTTTTACTTATATTTGACAAAGATAATGATAAGAATCATTTGCCTAATCACATATTGATTTTTTACTCTGACATAGTTCTATAATATCAAATATAATGCTTAAAATAATATTTGCTAGCATTAGATAACTATGCTTATGGATATTGTGCTTTAATAAAAAGACGAATATCTCAAGTACAGAATAGTGGAATCGGATAAAAGATTTGGCTACCTGGATATACTATGACGTTAGCATGAAAACCTTCCATGATCATATATTGCGTAGTTCTCCATCAACAAGGACGATAAGAAATAAATATCACACGTTCTCTCTTCCTTTGTATAGGAGACTATGAGAATTATTGATAATAATAACTACAACAAAAGCCATAGCATTGTACTCATACTTACCTCATTTATTCGACTTTTATGCAGTCGAAGATATTCTGTATTAATCAGTTCATTTTGTTATTTCTTTAATGAAAACAATTCAACTATGGCTTATTTTTATTTAGGTGTGATAAGTTTTGAAATAAAAAGAACTATTTTAAAGTTTGAATCATAATAAAGATCATTTAGCTCGTTCTTACTTCAAAAGAATACTTGAATATACACTTTTTGATCGAATTGATTCTTGTTTAATCCAACAAAAAATAATAAATTTCAAAAGGCAATATTTTATATTTGTATTAGATTGATATCCATGAAAACTCAAATGTGGGGAGTATATGAGACGTTTAATCGTCTCTCTATTCTACCCGCATCCAAAGTTTTTCTGGTGAAAGTTATTAAAAGTGAAAACTTGAAACGAAAAAACTTCCTTCGGTTCACCTTCCGCCTGTGTGGGAAACATCTGGTGTCGTGATTAGCTGAAATACATGTTGTTGTTTATTCTGTTTCTGAAGTTCTTCTGCATGAGCCAAAGTACAACGTTGCTCACATTTTTCACAATAGTTTAACGAAGAACAATGAATACATCGGAAGAGAATGCCTTCAATATCGTTATGACAGCCATTACATCTGAAATGTTTTTTGTCATTAATCCATAGATTAAATCTATCAAAATATCTACCTAATGCCTTTATGAACGATTCTGTGCTTATTTTCTGGACGTGGTAAAGAATTTTTAATTTTGTCTGGTGCGGTATCGATGCTTGGTATGTAAGGTTTAGTATCGTCCCATGTGAAACTTTTGCCACATCCTGACTGTTGATCACCTCCGTGATAATTACGCCCACATACCATACTACTGCATCCTCCCATATGTTGCACAACTCGTTTACAATGCGGACAAAGACGACAATTTTGAGCTTTAAATGCTTCATCAGCCATTAGTTCTTCGTAACGACGACGCAATTCTTCGTTTCGCTTAACATTTGATCCTAATTGTCTTTCATATTCTTCTAATTGGGCACGATAGGTAACATCTTCTTGCGCCCGAGCTCTCCAATAATTGCCACGTTCTTCAAAATACAATAATATAAAACTTAGTTCACTGAGAATCCTTTCTCAATTGTTTTTACTCACCTGTATTACACCAAACAAACCATTGTTGTGTTATTTGAGCTACTTGTTGACAGTTTGTTCGATAATGATATTGTTGATTACAAATCGAACAAAATTCATTTCTGCAAGCGTTACATACGACCCGAAAACGCTGATTTGGATTTCGTGCTTCCACAACCCATTTACATCCTCGATTGGGACATTTAATGATGCCGCGAGCATGATTTATAAAATTATTGAATGTCTTCTCTGTTTGATACTCATGAAATTTTCTCTTCTGGCTCCGAGATACTCGCAATTGATTGATTTCTCCGTCATGTAGCTGATAATCACAGATACCACATGTAAGCAGTTCATTGTTATTCATCTTTGATGTGCACGATTGTTCAAAGCAATTGTAACATAATTTATGACTCTCTTTGCAACCAAAAACGAAAATATCTTCATATGGAAATGTTTCCATGCAAGCAGCACAATCAAGAGTAGGCACTTTGTATGGAAATTCGTCTTCTACAACGAAAAAGACAAATGAGTACTAAAAATCATGACCAACAATGATATGTGCGTCCAATCAACCGTAAGGACAAAAAAAATGCGCTGTTTTGGACCTATTGAAATTTACTTTCGCTTCCTGATTAATTTTTAGAAAATTCATACAGACTTCAGGTACAAATTTGTTAGAATTTTCTCAACTAAACATTTAAAACATAAAGAAAACGTCTAATACTGAAAACTGAATCGATTCACGCTTGACATTATTAGAGGACATACCAACTAGGGCTAATGCATCAACAATTTCATGAGGATCGATTGTTCGCCGTTTCTGTCTTTGTAGTTCGATGTAATAACGAACTTGTACTGGTGTAAAAGGATATTTCAGCTTCGATGCGATGAAATCTATGAATGCTTGTCGCCGTTCGTGTACTGGAATATTACGACAATAGGCTGTGTGTTCATCTAATTGATAAATTTCGTATAAGCAATGGCAATACTCGCATGGTATCATATCATTTGGATTGCAAAATTTCACATGTTGTTCATATGTTTCCATCGTTTGAAATTCGATATAAAACAGACATCGAGGACATTGAGGACGTTGTTTTGTAATAACAAGTGCTAACAAACTTGTAAGCATATCCGGTTTCAACGGTAAACATGAAACATCATATTTTGACAACTGATAATTACAAACACCAGCACAACAACGTGGTTCGGTTTTTTCTCTGATATGTTCTTCCATAGACTTCTGCACACATGGAGTACATAGCATGTGATGGAATTTACACGGCATGACATGACTCAAAGTTTGTTTCAAATCGAATGGTGATGTACTAAAAGTAATATTTTATGAACCAAATGTATTTAATATTAGTTGTAGAGTGTGGGTGTAAAGTTAATGAATATGAATGATTAATATTTCTAACAAATGTTCTTCGACATGTCTTACTTTCAATTATCTCATTTTTCTCTTGATAAGTAGAACTTGAACTGTTTCAAGAAGCGACATGTCAACTCATAGTTGTCGAATATTAACTTCTAATCCACATGAGATATTCAAATGCAATCATTAATGAATTTCTAGCACTGATTATGTTCTAATCGAATTCAAACACTTTACTCACCACATGAAACATGAATATTTGCTATGCATGGATGACTTTGTTGAACGAGATGTATTAGATGATCGATTACGACATGCATTTACGTGATCATTATATTCCAATGCTGCAATATCCTTTGAACAAATAATGCACGATTTGAAATTCTTGGAAACTGTTGAAGCTATTTCTTGTCCATTTGTATCGGTATCCATTGCTCTAAATAAATAATTCATTAAATAAACAAAATAACAAACACTACTGTTTATTTTTACTTTCCTCTTAACAAATATTTGATTGTATGAAAACTATTTGCCTACAGTAGTACTTGAAGATTGTATAGCAAAATGTTTTTATAAATTCACTGTTCACTAAATGTCATTGTTTTTATGAGAGATATTTTATTTTATTTTCATCATTCACATCTTCAAAGTTTCACTCTTTAAACAATATGGTATAGAAGTTTGAAAATGTAAACGAATTCACAGTGGACCATGTGAACTTCATGAAATTCCTGTGTAGTATTGATTAATTTTCATAAATTTGTGTTTCAATTATCTATCAATAAAATTGGACAATCGATTTAAGCTAGAAAGAGTGAATACTGATAAATGTTTATACTGATTTTTTGAAGCACTCAATCAAAGCTTAATTTATATTCATTTTAGTCAGTGTGAATGGTTACATGAAAGAGTTTATGAAAGCAACAGATATAAGTCACTAACAAACTATTTTCTATAAAATAACATCGAACAGTTTACTTCGATCAATGTATTTACTTCAAAGGTTTCGCTTGATTCATTTTTGAAGCATGATCTTCATTAAAATGTAAACAGAAGAATTTTCTCACACATTTTCATTGAAAAAAGTTTATTTCATATTTAAAACATCTTCACATGTTAGCTGTATAAAAAAGCGGAAAAATAACTTACGTCATGAGTAAAACTTACGTGTATGTCTTTTGTATCAACTTTGATATCAGTACGTCAATTATTTCTAAAAGAAAAAACGAGTAACAATCAAATACTTTAAAAAGACTTATGCTGAATTGTTATCGTTAGCAACCATATAAATACATAGCCATGTGATGCATATTTGATGAGGGGAAAAATAGTTTTAAGGTGAGAATCAAGAAACAAATATATACTTGTTACTCATTTCTCGACTGTCATGTTGTTGTGTCGGACAGAAAAAGAAAACTATCGATACAATGGTAATTCATGGAGGATTGACTCACTTATAGTACAATGTTTGAGTCAACGCTGCTTCTTGGTTTTTTTCCCAGTGAAGCAAATTTTCTAGCAGTAACAAACATCTAATGATACCATGAATAAGACTCTTATTTATATTCATCAAGTAAAAAACGTCATTGTGAGCTTTCCTGAACTACAGCACTATATATCATTGGTTGAAGCAGAAATTTTAATGAAGATGTGTGTTAATATGCAAATACATAATTGAATAAATAATAAGAAGAGCTACAACCATGTTTTTCATATTCTGAAACATCATCAGAATATCGATCTTTCAGATAACTTATTCATATTTGAATTTTAATGAAAGAAGTACAATAAAGTTATAATTATTGGATCTCGAAGTAAGCAGTTCAGAACCAATGATATCGAGCTACACTATACCAGAAATTTGGAGCTTTTCAGTTGAAAAGATGTATACCGTCAATGAAGATGTCGGATATCGTTACACTATTAATTCTTATTAGTATGAAATGCACTTGAAAATTAATGCAGTAATGTTTCAAAGATTAGTTTTATTGCATGAGAAGCTTCCTGTTGATTTATTACGGTAAAATCTCTATTAGTGAACATCCATTCTAAGTGATCAATCTGTTATACCGAACTATATTCTGTTCAATAAACTGAAATACAAAACAAAAGCTTAGTATAGATTACTTTAAATGTTCATCTGTTAAAACTCATGAGAATCTGATGCAATAATCTTTTTTTATACTGTAAATGAATCAAGCATATTTCGTACTCTTATACACCACAACATTTCATCAGATTTGGACAAATAAATATTATTAAATAAAAAAATCTCTATATTCCGACGAATAGTCTCCTATGTGATCAATCTGTTAATTTTTTTGTTTGAAAAATGAAGAAAAACTGGTTTAGGTTTTGAAACCAATAATTAGTACATTTCATTGTACTACTCCCAATCAATCTTGTAAGGAATGGTATTTGCGATGCAGAAGTTCAATATCTCACTGAACCTTTTCGAAAGAATACCAAAACCTGTTTTCGTTTCCATCGATCCTTGATTTTATATCTTTCTCACCCAGGAATTGACCTTATTCAGTGTTAAGGTGTGGGTTGAGATATATGTGTATGTCACAAATACATAACAAAAACGTTTTCTAAAGATATTAGTATACAATTTTATCGAGTAGTAAGACTTTCGTCTGAAAAAAAAAGAATAATTGTGAACTTATGATAAATCGCAATGCAAACATCCATAAGTATGTATCAGAATTGAGAAAAAGTTACCACTAGTGAACAAACAGCAACATTACGCTGCTTTTCTCTACAAGGAATATTGAAAAATGCACTAAAAGCTTTAAATGTAAAAATGATAGAGATAATCAATACAGTCGTTTCATTGCAACATACTACTTATTGGTTTCTTTTAACCCTTCTTCTAACTGAAGGGTGTGTGGTGTGGGTGTGGCTGGGTGTGGCTGTGGCTGTGCGTGTGGATATGGGTGTGTGGTGTGGGTGTGGCTGTGGCTATGCGTGTGGGTGTGGGTGTGAGTTAAGTCAACAGTTTTACCCACACCCACACCCACCCACACCCACACCCAAAAGCAAATACATCAGAAAGTTAGAAATAGGGTTAAACTGAGTTAATAAGTGTGAATCAAAGTTTTTGAAGTCATTGTTTATTCTAGAACAAAAGTCCTGTTAAATTTCTTTGCGAAACTCTTGTTCCTTATCCTACTTTACCATTTCTACTCGCATATAGATATGTGAACTAAAAATCTCTCATTTTTCAGTGGATAGAAAATGTCGATTGGAGAAATTCATTGCTTTAAAAATATACTTAAACGGTTTTTTGATGATAGAATCTGAAGACTCATCGGGCACTGCCAGATTACGTGAAGAATTAGCTAAATACCGTGAACAACATACTGAACTTGTCAAATGTTTTGATATTCTCAATGAGAAATCGAAACGTGAAAAGATCGAATCATTTGAAGATCTCGAAAAATCAAAAAAAAAAGAAACAAAAACAGTTCTTGTAAACTTGGCTCAATTAACTAAACCAACTCCATTGGAAGGTATCAATATTGGTCTTTTTGGTTTGACATCAACTGGAACATCAACTATAATTAATTCTCTTTTTGGTCAAAATGTTGCTGATACTGGTTTTGGTGAAACTACTACAAAAATTACACCATACAATGGAATTATATTTACACTATGAGATGTTCCGCAGCGAAATGATGAAGTATCATTTTTGAGTATGGAATAATATATCTTTCTTTAAAGGTCTTTCACGACGTCTGATTCTTATTCAAATGACTGTGAAAGAAAATTCGAGTATGATGAAATTGGATTACATTATTATATTGTTTTCAACAAATTTGATAAACTTGATCCAGAAGAACAAGAAGAAGTTAAAAATCAAATTAAATCTGAAATAAAAAGTATTGTTCTTAAAAAAGCCGAACACATATATTTTGTTAGTGCTAAAAATCCAAAGATGTTCGACGACTGACTCACTATGGTTAATAGTTTAACAAGCTGTACTACATCGTAAGTTTCTATTTTCAGAAAGTTTATGTAAAACGACCCTATCAAAATTTCGAGGGGTTGAAATCAGCAACTCGAGAAATAAGCATCAAAGATAAGATTTCATGTCGAACTATACATATTTACAGTTGGGTTGACTAAGAAAATTCATTTTAATATGAGAAGTACATAAATATAAAGTATACATACTTTGGAGGGTGCGACTGTGGGTAAAACCTACATCTCACAATTAATAGCTATTGAATGATGCCGTTTTATATCATATCAGTATAATCTCTCGAAATATGTATGCATAATATTTGACAATTACAAATGTTAACACATAATGCACTTCGTTTTCTTTTTCGAAAAATATCAGCATAATAGACACTTCTGTAGACCACAGTGATGTGACATGAAAAAGACATTATTCAGTTGTTATTATTTGTTAAAATTATCATGTCAGGAATGATGCGAATTTTTATGAGAAAAATTTGAGTTAATTGGAATCTAATTATGATAGAAAAATAGATAATACAAGGAAAGAGTAATATGAAAACGAAATATTAATGACTGATCGGTAGTGGCAGTGAATAATTGTAAAAACGAGTGGTAGATGCCTCTTCTTAGAGTATAATTAAATATTGAATAGTGTAACCTTTGACGACATATGAAACTTTCACATCTGTAGCCAGACTGGATGAATTGTGAACCAAACTGAACTGAAAGCGGATGGCTGCAGGTAATGCACAATTTTACTTTAAACATTATATCGATTATTACGAAGTACTTCACTTTATGTATGAAATATATATTAGCATTAGTACTTTTTTGGATCAAAACTGTTACATGAGTACTGATTCATCGTAATCATGTTAACGAAATGGTGGAATAAATGCTCGAATCGATCTATAGTTATTTTCCAATTGTAATAATTCTGATGTATTCATTAGAATCTCATTTCCATGATAGATCTGTTTTACTTTCTCGATGTCTAAAAATATCGTTTGAAGCTTTATCTTTCATCGATTCTAAGTGATAATTACGGTGAATTGGTTGTTTATCGAACGAGCGGTCGGTTTTTCTATAGTACTGGTTAGTAATCATGTCAGTCAGTGTAAATTATTATAAGTGCATGAAGAAAGGCATTCGATGATTGATAACTGATGATGGTCGCATAATCAGATGAGAGACAAGTATTTTTTTTCTTTTTGTCGGAAAAATAGTTTTCAATATCTTCTACTCGAGAATAGGTAATGAGCACATTAGAAAAAAAACACGATAGAATATGAAGTTCGATAACGAACGAATAAGTGATCTTCTTCTCGAATGAGATGAATTATCAATTAAACGTTGAGGAGAAATGATAGATGATGCTAATCAAAAGAATATCCACTTTCTTTTCACTTACCTGAAATGTCGATTGACGAAGAAACTCATGTAGTAATGGACGAATATTTATGTGAAGA
The DNA here is from genome assembly GCA_905250075.1 of Rotaria sp. Silwood1. Classification (NCBI taxonomy): domain Eukaryota; kingdom Metazoa; phylum Rotifera; class Eurotatoria; order Philodinida; family Philodinidae; genus Rotaria; species Rotaria sp. Silwood1. Next base: position 10,951 of record CAJNOP010001389.1, read on the forward strand.
ATATTTTCTTCTTGATCCAAATTTGAATTGAAATCTACCGAGAATTGTTCCTAGATGGAAGATCATATTATTAACCTAAGCAGTCACCGGTTGATCAGATCGATACTCACTCACTGTATTAGACATTTTTTTGTTTTTGAATTGGATGTTACAATTCATTTTGAAACTAAAATAAATCCATCGTATTGAACGAGTGATGATTGATGAGCAACTATTTCAGCATGAGGATTGACATTTAGCCGAAGATACACATAGAATCGAGCAGAATATTCATAGTACAAAATCCACACTTGATACCCTTGGATAGGATTCAGTTTTTTTTTTCGTTAGGATAGCTGAATTGATTGTTTATGCACATCCCTGATCAATAAAGTGAATATCATTTCATGGTTGAGAAACAACAGGAGTTATTTCTATCAAGAAAACAAGAAACTCAAAAGTAATGTTTTATTTGAGTTTATTAAGAGCGTAAAAAGTGATAAACATGCAGGGTGGCCCTAAAGTAAGGTAACAAGAAAAAGAAATTTGAATATTTCCATTATGATTCGACCAAACGGGCTCAATTTCGTACTGAGGATAAAGGCATGTTCACACTTTAAATTCATACAAAGAAGGTTAGTAAGTATCTTTGTTAATATCACTATTAACCTCATCAAGAAAATTTCTATTTTCCCACAGATAGGAAAAGAAAAAAAATATACTTAACAAAGGTTTTCACTAATTTTGTCTGTATGGATTTGGAGTGTGAACATACCTTTGCTTTTAGTAAAATAAATATGGAAACCTCGGATTTAAATCCGAGAGTTATGTGTACTTCAATAAGTGAATGAGACAGATCAGTCATCCTAGAATGGATGGACATCAAAATTATCCTGGCAAATCTTGTCTATAAACACTTGATTTCTATTGGCTACTGCTCAACCGATAGGATTTTGGGGTGAATACAACTCAGATTTGAACTCTTCACCTTCATTTACCCGAAGAAAATCGTTTTTCCTATAACTTGATTTCTATTGGTTACTGCTCAACCAATAGGATTTACGAGGCGAATGGAGCACAGATTCGAGTTCTCCGAGTCAGAAAACCTCGAACTGTCATCTGTGTGATCGGAAGATAAAGGTCTAATTGTGGATAAATTAGAGCGTGAACAAAAACAGAAGCGAATTCCGTTTAATTATCTTTGCAATAGGTGAGTTACCTTTCTTGTTTCCTTATGTTTTATATACCATATTGTAGCTCGTGAAATTCTCTATCGAATGGTATATAATAGTTGAGATTTTATTTGACTATGTTAGGAAAAGTTTTTTACGAAAGCGAAGATAGGTCGATCTTCGCATAGGAAAGAATTGGGAAAAATGACTATTTTCCCAATAACTTAGCAATGGCTCGGCCAATGATTCTCATCTTCGAACTCGACCGAGATATTGTTGAGACTAAACTGTGTAGAAAATTTCATCGCGATCGGACTCTCGTTTGAAAAGTTATCGTGTAAGCGGCCGGCCGGACGGGCACACTGACCGATTCTAGTGTACTCACTTTTTGAGTATACAAAAATCAGCTTGGTTGCTCAAGCCGTAATGGAAATATTCAATTTTCTTTTCGATCAAGTGACTTTTGCACTATCCTGTGTATTATTTTTTTCATACCTATGAAAACATAAAAATTTTCTTGATGAGATCAATAGTGATATTTAACAAAGGTTCTCACCAACCTTGTTCGTATGGATTTGGAGTGTGAACATGCCTCTATCCTTGGTAAAAAAATTGAGCCGACTTGGTCGACTCATAATGGAAATATTCAAATTTTTTTTCTTGTTACCTTACTTTTGGGTCAACCTGTAGTTGACAGAAAAATAAAAACAAAACGATTAATACGATGGAAGCAGCGCTATAATCAATCTCGAAAGATTTAATCATTCGATGAATAGTAATGGTAGTCTGGATAGATCCATAATAAAAATCACTTTTTAACATGGAAAACAATTTTTTCCACTCAGATGCTATTATCAGATATTCGAGAAATGGGTAATGGAATTCTCATCTAGATATATATACAACAGATTTAATAGATCCTGGGGTAAAGCTAACAAATCGATTGAATGAGAAATTTGACATTGTAATTGTTCAAGTAAAGAAAAGTTCGATTGAATAAACAACGGTTATATTCGTTCAAATTAGGCTCGTCTTCGCTTGAATCATCATGCACGAATAAACTATCATCAGTTCAATATAAATCAAACTTTTTATCATTCGTTTCATTATCAAACACAATTGCTCATCTGAACATAACAAGAATCGAAAGGTCTGAAAATCCATCGTTATTGAAGAAAGATTTGGAGCTTCGTTCAGCTAGTTAATCTTAAGTATATTGATATGAATGAGTGTGAGGACCGATTTTTTTCTTTGCAAAGGCATTACCAAAATCGTGGCATGATTCGATATGATCATCTCATTCGAAATACATTTAAGATAGTCTTATGTGAAATTTGTTAATCTTAATGCCTATTCAAAGATTTCCAATGCTTGTTCTAAACTGACAGAAGAAAACGTTCAATTTTTCATCAATGATGTTCGTGTTCGAGTTGGAATTTCATCAGTTAAACTTAGGTAAGTAAGTTCTATCTAACTTAGTCAATTATGATACATTTTATAAATCGAAATATAATGGAATTAATTGAATTAATTTGGTACATCGATCATAAAAATGATCAAATAAATTCAATATATTGAAAAATATCAAGTATCTTAATAATTTTCTTTCAAGCAACAGTTTTAATAGCTAAAACAGAAAACAAACAATATGTTTATATTCGCTTATTAATTATTCTTTTTTTTGCATCAAAGAATAAAAAGGAATGAATCAGATCTATATTTATAATTCTATGCTTCTGTGCATACTATATAACACACAATTTAGAGAGACAATTCGGATTGTATGAGAAAAACGAGTATAGATGAATAAACAACTACGCGTAATGATATATTCTGTTTCCTTTTCCAGTAAACGGTATATCATCCATTTGTTTCTCAATAATATAACTTATATAACGATGTAGATAATATCGACAACGAATTTGTATTCTCTTCTTTCGCCATTTCCGCATTGCACATGCATATAAAAACATTGGCTTATTGTATAATAGGAAACAACATACGAAGAAGTGTATATATATAATGGGTAAGACAAAAGTTTTGCATTAAGTTTTTTTCACGTTCACCATTTTTCGAATAACTTAATATTGTTGAGAGATATCTAACTCGAATTTTCATCATTGAAAAGAGCGATCACTGCCGTGTCTATCTGTATGACATTACTCTTTCGATTGGTGAAAACTCGAGCTCAATAGTTTTGAACTAATCGAAAATTATACGATGAAATGTTGTATGACACGATATCAAACCTTTGTGAAAAACATTAAAAAAATTAACATCAAGAAGATTTTGTCAATTTGATATTAAATGTTTGTTAGTTGAGATATTTCTATTTCAAATACTCATAACTGAAGTAAAAATAATGATCCGTTGTTGATCACACTATTAATGCTAAACTTTTGTCTCATTCGATAGTTATACTCTTATACGTAAAAAGACTAGAATAACATTTTTTCTAATACTATATAATTGTTTCTATTATGCTATGTGTATAAGCTATTATTATTTCAGAAAGTAAAATAAATAAAGAATGATCACTGTTGTTTTTGTTTTTTAATTATATTATAATTAGAACAAAATTTTCTCAATGATGAATAAAAAAAAAGCTGGTGATACTGATTCATCATCATCTTCATCATCATCAACAACAACAACAAGACTAAAATATAATACAAAAGAAAGAGTTTGTACAACAGTTCCAGCAATACCCACATATCGTCTTGATATTGGAGATTTATTTTCTAATTCATCGGATTCAAAAGATAAACCTAATTTAGATATACTTAAACAACATATTTTACTCGAAGGTCGTCTTACTGAACAAGCTGCACTTCGAATTATCGAAACTGGTAAGAAGATTTGTTTCTTTTTTTCTTCGAGCAAAATTAGTTTTTAATTAGTATCAGATATGTTTACTGACTAACTTGAACTATACATTAATCCATCATGTAGGAATATCAGCTGAAATTTTTCGGGTTAAGCAACCCAACGAATGTAATATCTTATAATGTGAGGTCAGTTAGATAGCTTTTTGTCCGATCCGAATTTACATATGCGCTTAATAAAACTTGCAGATTGAGATCTAAAATTAGTTCTGTTTTTGATTAATATTCAATATTTAATTTTTTATCAATCAGGTACTACTCTTCTACGTGAAGAGCCAACATTATTAAATATTGATACACCACTAACTATCTGTGGTGATATTCATGGACAATTTTATGATTTAATGAAGTAAGTGAATAGAATTTTTAATAACTATTCAATGTTTATTTTTCTCATGGTAGATTATTTGAAATTGGTGGTTCTCCATCTGATACTCGCTATTTATTTCTTGGTGATTATGTTGATCGAGGTTATTTTGGAATAGAATGGTTTCATATTATTGTTTGTTTTTATTTCATTTGAAGATATTTATTTTTTAGTGTACTTTATTTATGGTCACTGAAAATTAATTATCCTCAAACATTCTTTTTACTCAGAGGAAATCATGAATGTCGACATTTAACGAATCATTTTACGTAAGAAAATTTTTCTTTAACAATTATAGGAAAATTTTCACTTTTTTTTTTGTAATTTAGTTTCAAACAGGAATGTATTGTCAAATATACAGAAAAAATTTATAATAGTTCTATGGAAGCATTTGATTGTCTTCCATTAGCTGCTCTTGTCAACAATCAACTTTTATGTGTACATGCTGGTCTTTCACCAGAAATTTATACTTTAGATGATATTAAACAGGTAAAATATATTGACCACCGATACATTCTAGCATAGTACAATTGTTGTCAATAATCCTACTATTCAGTCTATATACAGAATATAACAAAATTATAGTCCCTCCTTTTATTTTTTGAGATTTTTCAATCAAAGATAGATAGTTAGATGAAATCTAAATAATGATTTATATAGCTCTTGAAATTCTCTATCGAATAGATTGTAGACTGAAATTTCAAAAGAAACTATATGAAGTGAATTTTTCAAAAAACTGTTCTACTCAAAATTCAGATCTTCGAAAAGTTTGTTGGACATATTTTTCAATGTAAACACTTGAAAGAGCAAAACAATTCTGAATAAAATGAAGGATCGCTCAGTTCTTCACGATGTTACATCAGAAAAACTAAAAAAACTGCAAAATTGATCGAAAATCGCTAAAAATTGGGTAAAAACGGCCTTTTGTCGTTTTTTTTCTGACGGTTATAATTTTAATATGAAACATCGTGGAGAACTGGGCGATCCTTCATTTTATTCAGATTTTTTTGCTCTTTCAATTGTTTATATTGAAAAATATGTCCAACAAGCTTTTCGAAGATCTGAATTTTGAGTAGAACAGTTTTCTGAAAAATTCACTTCATATAGTTTCTTTTGAAATTTCAGTCTACAATCTATTCGATAGAGAATTTCAAGAGCTATATAAATCATTATTTAGATTTCATCTAACTATCTATCTTTGATTGAGAAATCTCAAAAAATAAAAGGAAGGATTATAATTTTGTTATATTCTGTATTTCCATAAAGTTTGAGAGTGATATATCGCTATGAGTAGAAGGCTGATTTAACGTAGTTTTCTCAAGCTTCTCACAAAACTTCCGACAATATCATAGGGCTAAATCGGAGTATCTATAAATAGATATTATCGACATTCAAATACAGTGCATGATGAATATCATTATTGGATTAATGAAAAACGTAAATCTTCTAAATCAGGTTGACAGAATTAGTGAATACTTAGGGTAGATAAAGATCTAAAAGTATCCATACATATTGACTTTCATGTTTACATGACAGTTGAATCTAACATAGAAGAGAAGTGATCCAGAGTTGTAACCGGCCCGGCGAAACCGGCCCGGACCGGGCCGGTTTGAACAGCTAGACCGGCCGGTTTTTACCGGTTTTTGCTGGTTTGAAAAAGTTGTGTTATTATTTTTTTTTTAATAAGATAATATTATTTATTTCTGTTCATTACAATTTTTGAAACGAAAAGAGCAAAAGTTTTGTTTTTCGATGTAAATTCAAATTTTTCTATACATTAAATTTCCTCTTAAAAGATTTCTATTATCTGCTATTTACAACATCTTAATAATCAGAACAGTGTCACATATTGATTGTTTTTTTTTTTCATGTATTCCTTTTGATATTAATTCAATTCTTGTTAACATGCCAACACATCTTTAATTAAATTAATAAAAAAGAGAGTAGGCCGTCAAGCTGATTGTACAGATAGATATACGCACGATACGATAAGTATTCGTCATATATTTTTTTTTATTCAACACAGTAAAAGTACGTAACATAAACTTCTTATTTTTATAATTATTATGGATGCGAACACATAGTTTGTTAATTTAATATGTATCATTATGATATTTTTTTTTGTGTAAATTTTGTATATAATAAAAGAAGAAATTTAAATCAATTATCAGCTTTTGCAGAAAAGAACTTTATTTTGTCCAGAACATATTCAATCGTAGAAATTTGTGTTATTGTTTGCTATGAAAATGATAATATACATGAAAAGGAAAGTGTAAAAACCAATTTATGGATAAAAGGTCTATGTCTAGAACTAGTTTTACCATGTAAAGAAAATTCATACGTCTGCCGGTTTTTGCCGGTCTAGAAATATTTTTAGACCGGCCGGTCACCGGCCGGGCCGGGCCGGTCTAAGATTTAAACCGGTCAGGCCGGTCCGGTCTGAATTTTTTTGACCGGTTACAACTCTGAAGTGATCAAACTATTAGAATTATTCATCGATATATTCACTAGCAACACGTTTTTTGTTTTGCAGTATTTCAGCCAACTGTATCTCTTATAAATAGTTCAATCTTTTTTTTGTTGTTATTTCTCTAGTTGGATCGATTTCGTGAACCACCAACTAATGGTGCAATGTGTGATCTACTATGGTCTGATCCAGCTGAAAATTATGGAAATGAAGAAGGATTATTAACATTAGTTGCAACTCCTCGTATGAATGCACAAGAAAAATTATCATCATCAGCAATAATTAATTCATCAGAATCATTATATCTTCCTAATACAGCACGTGGTTGTTCTTATTTTTATACATATGCTGCTATTAATGAATTTTTAATACGTAATCAGATACTTTCAGTAATACGTGCTCATGAAGCACAAGATCTTGGTTTTCGTATGTATAAAAAATCATCTAATACTGAATTTCCATCATTAATAACAATATTTTCAGCACCTAATTACTGTGATGTTTATGAAAATAAAGCAGCTATTATTAAATATGAAAATAATATTATTAATATTCATCAATTTAATTATTCATTACATCCATATTGGTTACCAAATTTTATGAATATATTTACATGGTCATTACCATGTGTTTGTGCAAAAGTCAATGATATACTTTTAAAAATTCTTAATATATGTAGTGGTGAAGAATTAAATCAATATGATGAACATTTTTACTCATTAATTGAAAATAATCAAATAGAACAACGTAAAGAACAAATACGTTCAAAAATACGTGCTGTTGGTAAAGTTGCTAAAATTTATAAAAAATTATGTCAATTAAATGAAAATGTCATTTCATTACATGGTTTAACACCATCAACTAGTATTACAGAATTAGATAAAGATATAACAGATGAAGCTGAACTTGCAGCTTTAATTCTTTGTCAAAAAGCAGCATCAGCAAAAGAACATTTTTCAAAAGTAAAAGTACTTGATCAAGTTAATGAGCGTCTGCCATCACCTAGAAAAACAATTCCATCAGCTGATCCAAGTATTGCTGAATGCATTTGAACAAGCATCAAATGTTAATCAACTATCATACACTATTAAAAAATATATGCCATCAACAGTATTTGCAGATGTAACAGTACAAGAAATTGTTAATATGATATGTCAAAATTATGCTGCCATACCACCAAGTTCACTTCTTAGACGTTCATCAACACTAGTTGTGGATTTACCAATAGTTGCCAATGAAAAATCAACATCAACTAAAAAATAATCCCAGTACTTATTTTTACCTTTGTTTGATTTAGTTTTTCTTTCTATCTTTGATTATTATTTTCCTTAATCTGCCTTATTTTGATTATTTATATACTCTTACTTTTAATAAATGAAAATTACGTGTAGAACTTTCATAATGATAATCTTTTATTTACATGGAAATGTTTCGAGCAAAGTGTCTGATACAGGACACATTATAGC
>CAJNOP010001389.1:19386-33781 GCA_905250075.1 Rotaria sp. Silwood1
AACAGTCATTGATCATTCTATTCTTGTTTCTTCGTACAATATCTAGAAAATTCAATATCTTAGAAATAAAGGCACGAGGAAATGAATCCTTTTCGGGTCTTTCAATATCTCATTGAGATCTACTTATAGCCAAAAGATGGACTCTAAACGGCTTGAACACCTGGGGACCTTCCCTCGTCAGTGTATATTTCGCCATCTTTCAACCATGATATTTTTAGACAGGACTTTTACGATGACTATTACCGTAGGCACCTTCCAAACTGACACACTCATAAGTAGATTTCTACTTATTAGATATCGCAGATCTATTTCATAGGCTCTAGACATATTTTTTATCTTGTGACTAGGATCTCTATCGCTTAACAGAAATATATGAATTGCAGCTTCGAAACTAAGTACTAATGGCCTTTAGGTATTTATGACAACTATGAGAACTTTGGACTTCCAGCTCCGATTCGAACAAAAGCTTTTCTCAATATATATATAATCTAATCAGCATAATTCACAGGGAAAGTTAAGTGTAATTATTTAATCAATGATACCAAATTCAATTAATATTTTGGTAATAGAGATGTCTCAATAAGTAAAAATTATTGAAAAAACTCGGCTCTCTAAAAAGTTCCTATTTCTCAAGAAATTCATCACACAATGGTTGCTTCGACTAAAACGACGACTTTGAGAGGGCTCAGTCTCTTAAGGAATGTATCTTAGAGAAGTGAAGTTCCTGTGACCAAAAACTGAACACTACAAAATTATACAGAAATTTGTCTAGGATCTCTTAGAATCTTCTCTGAAGGCAAATTGAAAAACATCAAAAATGACTTCTTATTCATAGAAAATGCATTCGAATTCGCTCAGAAATTAATAGAGGCATTTTGTCATATGAAACAGTTTGTACCAAGCTTTAATTGCTATGCGATTCTCTGTTAGCTTCTAGAAAAAAACCCTAAAAACCACAAAAGAAAACTTTTGAAAAATTGTCCTGATTTCTTCAGGACTTTGGGTTTTATCCGTAAGCTTCTGAAGACCACTCTACAAGACTCCGTCATCGCTCAAGAGATCAAGCTCGACTGAATTCATCGCTTTAGTCAAAATCGTGGCTTTGTGGAGAGCTTTCTAAGCGATCGGAACTTTTTAAAAGGCTTAAACGTTTAACATGGTAATTACTTGATGAGGGATTTCTATAGCCATAGTGTTTGTTGCCTACATGATTCGTTCACGAGATATATATCTAGATAAATTGTTGAAGGATGACTATTTCGTCTTGTACCAGATAATAAAGAAGAAATCATCAAAAATTCAATCATTACAACATATTTTGTGAAAAATACACCTACTTGGAATCTATAAACAATACAATTTTCAAGCAAGAAGGATATAATTTTGATGATATATAGATATCAGACAAAAGCTTATAAAAATGTGATACTTTTTGCGAAAATGTGTTCAAAAATAAACTGCATGTTTTGAGAGCGGATTGTGGTTCTGAAAGGAATATTCAAGCCCAAATCAGCCCACATCCACATCCACACCCACATCTGTACTCGATACTCCACATCTCACAATCTGCATTTCTCACGCTGAGTCTCACAGTTCGCACCCCGCAGTTCATGCCACGAAATTCTATATGCGCATCCCCAATAATTAGAGTACATTAAGTATGAGCATCTTAGTTTCGTATTGCAGTTAGAAAATCTGGGATTCTGATGAGAATAACAGCACAATTGATGATACCAAACGTTTTCTTATTTTGCGCTTCTTCTTCGTTTGGACGTATGCTCTGCAAAGTTTCTAACATGCTGAATGTTCTTAAAGGTAGTCGAAGTTTTTTCTGTTCTGTCTTATTCAAGTGCTTCCAAGTTCTGAGAATTGCTGCATCAGTGACTGTTTCTTGATCTTATGGTTTTTTTCTTCTCAATGCGAAATTTCATTATCAAGGTTGTCTGATGGAATGAGAAGAATGGCGAAAGAAAAACAAAAACAAAAACAATCATATTGCCGAGCTACATAGATGACTGTGCAACTATAAAAATGCAATATGCTTGATGACGTGCGTTTTCTTCAAAAAAAACGGAAGAAGACGTCATGATTTTTACAATGCATCATTAAAAAAAATTTCTTCCACTCAAACTTATTTCTTTTATTGGGCAGAAATATGTACGATACTGCATCTATGAACAGTGTGTTTTTGTTGAAAGTAGCGAATGCATATACTATCGTAGCTTTTATATTGTAGATATTAATATGAATCGAAAATTCATTTTAGTTTTCATCGTTCTTATCTTCGTAAAAGGTAAGCTATGCTTTGATAATTTATATGTTCAGTCATTCCACTGAAAATTTTCATGTGGCATCAGAGACTCTATTGTTCTAAGGTGCATGAGCTTGATGAGAGTGAACTAATATGAAGTTTTACTGTTTTTAAAGATTTCATATTAGCTGCAATCTTCCAATACTTCACCATAACTGATTGTTCGCCCTAAACAGCAGCTAAAAACGCCACATTTTATAGTCCTTCATGCGTTCTAGCAAGAGAGCTTGGATAATTTAAATACGATCACAATAATAACAGATAATCAGGTCAATCCCACTCGGCAGTAAACAGCCGTTCACTAACCAAATACGATGAAAAACGGCAACTGTTTATGTTAGCCATATACGGCAGCAGTAAACGATGCTTTCCAGCATATTACGACAATCATGCACGGTACCCGTAAAAGTCCATCGTAAACTACTACCGTAACAATACGGTGACTGTATACTTCGGTTGGAAAACAATGTAAGGCATCGTATACGTCAGCCGTTTCCAGTGGTCGTTTACAACAGCCGTATCTAATGCTTTACGGCATACTACGGCCATTGTAAACGCCGACCGTAGAGTGTCACGGGAAACGACTCGCGTGAAAAGACGACGATTGCATACGCTGGTATTCTAAAATGTCGTAAAGCACAGTGTACGTTAGCAGTATACGGTAGTCCCTTACGGCGATCGCAAACGATGTTTTACGATGATTTGCGGCCGTTCTAAACAATTGCCATAAAGAGCCACCGTGTACGACTTCCGTAACAATATGCTGACCGTATACGTTCATCGCATACTATCGCGATGCACCGTCTGTGACTGCTGTAACTCGCTCGATATAGAATCACTATTTGTTATTGTATGTCATCGCAAACGATCGTTAATGTCGGCAAATTTCTATTATTGAATATCAATAACATACTCTCACCATGAAGTATATTAGTCCACAGGTAACATAAGTTGCGTTTCCACAAAGTGAAGAAAGAATTTCAGGTTTTGCCTTCTGATGCGAGCAGCACTTTTATAAAATTCAAAGTTTTTAGAAGGACTTTTCCATGCCCATTTTGCTGAACATCCTCATGTGTCTCTGTAAGATGTATGAAAGTCAGAAACGATATCACAGCATAGCAACAAAGAAGCTACATACTTCCATAGTTTATCCATACAAAAAAAGACTAAAAATTAGACTGACATTGCCTATTTTCGGAGAGTGTGGGTGTGGGTGTGGGTGGGCATGGGCGTGGGCATGGCTGTCGGTTGAAATGTCGGCGATTTGAACCCTAACGCTCACACCAACACCAATCTACACCCACAGCCATATCCATATCCACATCCGCATCCACACCCACACCCACACCCACACCCCAAACCCACGTCCACACTCACACTCACACCCTCTAAGGTGATGATTGATGTATTAGCATCGCTGGCTTATCTCGCTAAGAAGGGATGCGAATACTAAAAAAAAAATAGTCATCATTGTAGATTCCTCATACATCAAGCGATTTCACTGGTTTTAATTATACAACTTCAAAATGAGCTTTTCCTGAAGTTATACTAAGGCAGACGAGACGTCCTCTTACTTAGGAACACAAGTCCTAGAATAAATATGAGATCAATAATAGCATGAAAACCTTACAGTGGTTACCAGTGTAACAGTACCGCTCGTTTAACCTACAGTCTTCTCAGCTTGTCCCCCGTAAAATTCATCTTACCCGTGATAGATGAAAGCGTATATACAAATCATTAATTCCAACAAGCTTTTTCGGTATTTTATACGCTGACACACACTGGTACCATACTTATGCAAAGATCATTCCCCGTTGCATTCACTCAGGTCACAATACCGATCCTTTTTGGCATTTACTAGTATTGGTTTTCAACAATATTAGTTTCCAAACATCTCGTATTTTTTGCGACAGAAAGAGTTTTTTGAGAAAGTAACAATTTTGTTATGAAGTTTGATTGAAGCTTTTTGGTACCGAGGAATGTAAATCTGAAAGAAGCTTTTCTGAACTGATGGGTATGGGTGAGAATATGGATTTTCTTTCTATCCACACCCACACATGTGTACCACATATTCACACCTTTGCTGTAATATGACAGCGATTGAATACTGTTGGAGTGTTTTCATGAAAGTGTTAGTATTTAGTTTCAGGGAACCTACCTTGAAAAAAATTTATTAAAAGCAATGCGAATTCGTGTCTAATTGGGAAGAATGCAAGATAATTTTACGAAGCAAATCATCAATTATTTGCAGTTAGCAGAATCTAGATCGATTCCAAAAGTAAACATCACTTTTTCGATGATCGATAATATAGTACTTTCTCACTGTATAGTGCGACGATGGATTATGCTGTAGGAGTTTTCAAAAAGAAACTACCAAGATAATTTTTAAAAGTCTTTTAATTGTTTTCAATTAATTGTGTATTCAATTTTGCATGCAGTTGCACATGATGTTTGTCCCAGGAGAGATCAGAAGCGCTTATATGGAAAACCGTTCTGAGCAGGACAGATGGTTCTATGTACAGAAGAGAAATCGCATCATGAACATAACATACAATAGTATGTCAGTATATGAAAAATCCAAAATTCATTCTCTGTATTAAGCAAATATTAGTAATTTGAGAAAGTTACAAAAATAGGTATGAATCGACAAAAACAGTTGTTCAGGTCTTGGTGGAAAATGTCGAAAGAAGAAAATTTTGAAAAAAAATGGAAAAAGGAAAATGCAGAAAAGGAAAAGGCCGAAAAGGAGAACGTCGAAAATGTAAACAGCTAAAAAAGGAAAACATCGAATAGAAATTTTGAAAAAGAAAACGTCGAAATAATTAATCTCTTCTTGTGATATATGACTAATTCATTAATTTAGAACGAAAAAGATAAGAGAATATTGACAAGATAAGAAGATTTTTTTTTTTCTTTCCAATTAGCAATGATAAACCTGACAATAGTTCATTTGCGTTGATTTCCTTTTTGATGTATCTGCTACGAAGACTATCAAATCTTATTTGAAAAGCTTTTGTTTTCGTCGATTGTTTCGGTGCAGATGGACCAGCATCAAGTTGAATTGAAATATGTTCAAAACGAACATGTTGACTTTGAATTAATTGTATAAAGCTCCAAATATTAGGATGCTTTTTTGATAATCGAGTTGCAAATCGAAGATTATAAGCTAAAATATAAACAATGAAGGATAGAACTTTGAAATGAAAGAGATGAACAACAACAACATTCTCACCTTCTGAAGTATTAAATAGACGAACAGATAGAACCGGAAAAGTAGAGATGACATCAGATAGCTATGTGTGTATAACGATTGAGGAATAATCATTGATTATGTAACAGTAACCAATGAGAATACAAACAATCTAATTTTGATCGTGACATGTTTAAATAAATTCGACGTTTTCCTTTTCTACATTTTTGCTTTTTGATGTTTTCCTTTCTATGTGTTTTTTGTTTCGACGTTTCCCTCTTCGACATTTTCCTTTTCTATTTTTTTTTCGACATTTTTCCCTTTCGACATTTTCCTTTTCGACATTTTCCGCCAACCCCGTTGTTCATACCTAGCTTCTTTGTTCTTCACAGGGCAATAAAGTAATAATATGAATTATAGTGCAAAATCGTACTACCATAACAAAGTTCAGGTGTCTTGTATTGCTTACGCAATCAGACCATTGTTCATCTGACTTATACTATTTTAACCCCTTGGGGATGGGTCACGTATATAGACATGATGGCTCTGCATGAACTCATAATTCACTTATGAGTGTTTTTTTATAATACTCTTCTGGTCAGTTTGCGAATGACGATCATGCGTCAGCATCGCTCTCATCTTCTGCCATTTCTTTTCTTTATTTGGCCAGAAAAATATCATAAGAGACACCCATAAGTGAATTATGAGTTCACGCAGAGCCATCATGTATATATATATGTCCCATCTCCAATCGGTTAAGAGTAGCTGCTAGTCTAGAACTAGGAAAACTATTCTTATAATCATGAAAATTTTCTATCAACGTTTGATGTGAAAGAATCGATCACTGCAACAGGAGAAAAGTAAAATAATATTATGATTTTAGCTGATCAGTTATATGCGAATAATGCTGATCAATCAACAACTGCGGCAACAATCTTCTTCGCCCAAATTATGCAATCTGTTAACGCGGCACGAATCCCTAGAGCTGTCATTGGTGTGACCACAACGACACGCACTACTCAAACCACCCAAACTACTGCGACCACAACAACTCGTACTACACAGACTACTCGAACGACCCAAACTACTGCAACCACAACAACCCGTACCACTCAAACTACTCGAACGACTAAAACAACATCTGATCCAACTCTTACTAACGAAACCTCAACAGACACAACGACGACTGAACCATCAACGAGTACAACAACGACTGAATCATCAACGAGTACAACAACGACTGAAACGACCACGACTACAACAACATCTGAAACATCGACGAGCACAACAACGTCTGAAACATCAACAACTACTACAACATCTGAAACATCAACAAGTACGACAACTTCTGAAACCACCACGACTACAACAATATCTGAAACATCAACAAGTACTACAACGTCTCAAACGTCGACGAGTACTACGACGTCTCATACATCAACGACTACAAC
Source organism: Rotaria sp. Silwood1 (assembly GCA_905250075.1). Lineage (NCBI taxonomy): Eukaryota > Metazoa > Rotifera > Eurotatoria > Philodinida > Philodinidae > Rotaria > Rotaria sp. Silwood1. The sequence continues at coordinate 26,339 of CAJNOP010001389.1, forward strand.
AATGTCTGAAACGTCAACTACTAGAGGATCATCTGAAACCGTGACAACTACTGTCGTCACAACCATATCTACAAGAATTAGCACCAACAGCATCATAAGTGCTATCACCTCCACAACTACAATATTGTCCAACATGACAAAAAAGCCAACATCGACAGGTAGGACTTAGCAGCATGATTTTTAGAGGTACTACTACTAAATGGAAAGAGATTTTCTTTTGTTGAAAGACTGTAGTCAAAGATGAACAGAAACAATACAAAGTGAACTACCTAAACAACTTAGATTGATAAGAAAAAAAAACATTCGCTTTTCTTTAGAAAATATTTTGACGCAGATCTGTATAAATCATGTCTAAAGTTAATCTAATTATATAACCTATTGTTGACCACTTAGTGCTACACACGTCGACCTGAACTTACTTTCTGTACAAAGAATTAAATCAACAGTCATAGTGCTATTTTCTAGTAAAGCTTAATATGAGCTGCACTTAAAAAACGTTTCCAAAAGTGTCTACCATTAGGCATTTGGAATTAAACGTAACTTAATGAAAATGCTAATGCTTCTATAGATCACCAAATATGTAAACAAGATAAATAGTTTGTTACCTTATAACACTGATAGTTGTCATTCGAAGCAAACGAAAAACAAGTCAGTGGATAAGCGGTACCAGATCAAGTATAGTCATATCAATGAGAGAGAAGACTTGAACAAGATTAAGATAATTATATTATGTCCAAAAAATAATTCTCGACTATTAAAATGTACCGATCAATGATGACTTCACAGCTATTTACTGATGTCATATATTGCTGCAAAACACGAAATAATACACCAAGCCCGATGTAGGTGCGGGCTTCAGGAGAAACAGAATATTTACTCACGCATTATGCCTATCCTCTTTGGCATTACTCTCAAGCCCGACAACGAAAGATAAAAAATGTTTCGAGTATTTCATTGAAATTTATTTCTCATGATATTTTTCATATCATTTGAGGGCCGACTATTGTTAAATCAACTTACTCAACTGCATTGACTGACCGTAATGATAAATTTCCTCGCATTGGGAAGATCAACTCTTATTACTATCAAGCAATTAATATTCTTGCGTATATCACGGGTAATTACACTTTTACAAGCAACAGCACTATTGATATGGTTGGCTACTTATACAATAACAGTTTTGATAAAAACAGATTGTCTGTGAATCAACTTGCAAAAAATGACGATGGAGGTGGCAATTTACAGTTTAAATTGGTATATAATCTTCAAGCTGGAGTGAAATACATTCTTATAGTAACAACGTTTAATCCGTATGTTCTTGGACCGTTCTTAATAACTGTGAGTGGCCCAGCTAGCGTAGATTTTTATGCAAACACTAATGGGACAGAAACTTCGCCTGCAACAACCACAACAATCAGTCGAACAACCACAACTAGCCAAACCACAACAACCAGTCAAACCACAACAACCAGTCAATCCACAACAACCAGTCAATCCACAACAACCAGTCAAACCACAACAACCAGTCAAACCACAACAACCAGTCAAACCACAACCACCAGCCAAACAACAACAACTAGTCGAACAACAACAACCAGCCGAACAACAACAACCACAACCACAACTCCATTCAGTTTAACCAGTAAGGAAACTAGTCATTTATAGGATGTAGATTTGTGACGAGCTGCATACAGGGCATTTAAAAATGTTTTCTTTCTAAACAATCTCCTTATATGTTCTATACTTTCTAAATCCGAGCATTCTGAGAATTACTTCTTTACATGATCATCGACAACTTCGTTGCTTATGATTCAGACTATAATTTCAGTAAATTTATCTATTAGATCTTGTAATATGATGAAAGATGACTAGGAATACATTCTTTTTTCCACAAAAAGAAGGTTCTATGATCCATTTCAAAATCAAAAAAGATGGTCAATATAAGTGGTATAACTTGGAAGTGAGTGTATTCAAACATTGACCACTAATTGTGTGGAATATGATCTAAAAGAAATGTTCAACTACATAGGGTAGAAATTTGCACCTCTGATCTACTGATCACAGAGCCTGATAGGAACTCTCCTAACAGAGGATGATAAATGTATCTTTTTCTTCTACAGACTATGACAGGCAAGCCTCAAAGAGTTACACCGGTTGTATACCACTAAGATTTTATCTAAATATATGAACTACTTCCTTACTGCAGTTCTAGAATATTGAAAAGACTATGATTAAGAAATTTGTTCCATAATAGATCTAAAAACTTTTCTCATGTAACATACAACCATAGGTGTGTCTTATTTCCCATTTTAATTCTAGAAGGATTGCCTTGACGACCTTTACATTTAGATAACGAAGATGGACAAATTTGTTTTTGAAAGAAGATAGATTATGATGTTTGATATCCAGAGGAATTCTAGAAATTTTACACAAACACTGACTTTTTGGAGGTGCCAAAAACCATCTAAACTTTTTCTTGACAATGCGGATTAGATAGAAATACAAAGTCTCTACAAACTTATTTAGTTAAAATAATGCAACGCTCTCATTTGGGACTAGAGGTATCCGAAAGTCTAAGCTTTAGAAAAAAAAAAGTTGTCGGCCAAATATCTACCTTGTAAATGTTCATTTTTACTTCGCATACCTTCCAGATTGCAGACCATGAGAAATGACGTATATCTATTTGTTCTGGATACCATACGAATTCAACCAGGAGGCTTGATAGCTACATGTCTCACGACAGCTCACATGAAGACAACCAACGGAACAATATACTAACATTAGCAACTTGTATTGTTGAAGTTACGTAATGCCCAGAATAGATAGGTATAGATAATACCTTATATTTTTGCAATCTGAAATGGGTGGAATGCCAAAATTAATACATCGAAGGTCGTTCTTTCACCTAAAGCCTAGTTTTTTCGAGGTGTACGTTTTCGAAAATCCCCAATCTGAAACTAGATTGTGAAACTGTTTTGAATAAATAAGTCTGCAAAAGATTCTTAACTGTATCTAATAGAAATTGATCACAAAAAGCTCATGTGATGCTTATGAATATTCAAATTCAACATTGTTTGCCAAAAAAATAGCTGACCTATACTTGTCACTTTAATATGACAATGGATATCTTTAGATATATCCATTGAGGAACTATTCCAGCAGCAATAAACATCTCTTTAAACTACCTCTTCAAGAAAATACGGTGCTACGACAGAAATTAGTAGGTTAGTTCGAATTTATGGCATACGGATTTTATAGTGGTCGAAAAGAGATAATAAACATTTTCGTTTGTACTGTATGATATACTGAATTACATAAAAGCTTATTTTAATTGGTCGTGTTCCTTCCTTTTTTTTTACATTCCTGTATCTTCACTGTGATTTCTATGCAACAAATTACTCAACTCAACACTTTCATTGTGTTTTGCATGCAAGTGAGAAGTTTAATAAGAAACTTTTGTTCTAAATTAACAAATAAAAAGCCTCTTAGTATGATTTACAATGTTAGAAATAAACAGTACTTAATGACTAATAAATCACTTTAACCAGAATCTAACTCCGTATAGATGATCTAAAAGAGAAAACGTTTCTTTAGGAAAACCTATATTCCTGAAGGGAACAGAATCAGCGAGGTTATATCTGAGCAAGATTCTTTGTGTTATCATGCAAAGTAGCTTCTTCAACAGCTAAACAAAACTTTGTAGGTAAACAAAGATATTAGCAGAAACCTCTGAGCAAATATACTGCATTTTAGCAAACAAACACCTTCCGTTGTAGCCCATTTCGATACTCACTATCTTGAAAATATAAATTAAAAAGATTAAGTAAGCTTTCGAGCTATATGAAAGAGAGGAACATCTCTACATTTTATGGAAAGTTCTACTTACTTGAGTGTACAAAAACAAGTATGTATTCCCCGATTCCAATTCTTCGTGTATATTTAATGGTTAGAATCTTTGTGAAATATCATATGCATTATTATTAGAAATCTGTTATTGGTAAAAGTTTTCGATACTGTTTTCATCATCTTGTCAAACTGCATTACATTTATCGTTAAGTAAGACTGTAGTTTCAGAGTAGATATAGCAGAAACTATTTTTCTAAACAACTTCCATGTAGATGACACTTTTAACTGGAAAATTCTTGAATCTACGACTCATTCGTCTTGTAAAGAAAATATAATATTGCATAAGAGACAAAAAAGTAAACCATTCTTTCGGTTTTTAAACTGAAGCATGATAAATTAAGCAAACGAATATATGCTTATGCCCAGTCACAGTAAATACCATCACTGCTACAACTCTCAAATCTGACAATGAGAGATGAACACTAGCCCGAGTATCTCATGGAAATATACTTCTCTTAATGCTTTTTATATCATTATAGAATCAAATATTATAAACTCAATTTACTCAAGTACATTGACTGAACATAGTGATCGATTTCATCGAACTGGGAACACTAACTCTTACTACTATCAAGCAATTAATATTATTGTGTATACCACAGGCAATTACACTTTTACAAGCAACAGTAGTACTGATATGTTTGGCTACTTATACATTACTAGTTTCGATAAATACAAAGTGTCTCTTAATCAACTCGCATATGATGACGATAGTGCTGGTGGTGTACAATTCAGACTGACATATGGTCTTCGGTCTACAGTGAAATACATTTTTGTCGTAACTACTTTTTTACCCAATGCTAAAGGAGCCTTCAAAATCCTTTGTAGTGGACCAGCAAGTGTTTTTGGTGGATCGGGTGAAGCACACCATGAAAGCAACCACAAATGACATTTTCACATATTGACTTTTGCGAAATTAAATTTTTCGAGAATGATTTTTGCTTTTTCTTGACCAAGATAAAAAGATGTAAAAAGTTTGGGAGGATAAGAGTGTTGCTAAACATAAAAGCTGCACTCACAGCCATAGCCACACTCATCGCTACATTTTCACACCCATACCTCCCTTTTTTTTTTACTGTCGCAGATGGAGGACTAGATGAGTGTTGATGCGTTGTGTTTGATATCAATAAGAAAACAGTTTTTTTGAAAGCGAAATCAAGTGTTTTGCAGATAAATGAAACTTCTACTGAATGAACTTGAATTTATATTTTAAACTGACTCAAAGATAGAAAACCAAAAATTACTATCTATTATGGGTCACTTGATAGGTAACATTATATTTCTTTATTGTTCTCTTGAAAAAATTTCAGAATTCTTCCAGTAATTGAGTTGATATTTTTCAGTGCTGAATATTCATAGAACTTCAAGCTAGAAAATAAAATTAATTTCTATTATTATTGAGTACATTTAGTTATGGAAATCAGTAATGATTGGTATCAATCCATTTGTACTTCAATAGTTTTTTATCGAATAATAACCTGGTTGACCACCAGAGATAAGTCGGATCTCCTTCATTATCTGATGCCAACGACGAAAATCATGTGCAGCTCTGTGATATTATGAAAGTGTATAATCATCAACAATAATAACATCACCAAGTGTACCTTTGAATATAAATTAAATAATTGATTCATGGTTGATCCATACATATCACCATTCATTTGAAGAACAGTTATACGAGAAATATTATATCAAGAAAATGAATCAATAAAATATCCTTTACGAAAATGCACTTGATTATCAAGCTAATTAAATGAACGATATTTTTTTATTTTTTTTTCATAAAATCAAATAAATACTTTCAAATATTCTTTTTCTGACCAATGATCATTATCATTGTTTGTTCTCATCTTTGACAAATCCTGAACTGAATCAGGTAACCAAACATGTCTATCATTACTATTCAATGCCTTGAACACAGCACGGGCAAATGTTGAACTTTCACCTCTCCAACCAACACATTTAATGAAATCACCAGGAATTTCATTTGCAATAACCAATCTTAATGATCATTCTATATTTATTAATCGTTTTTTTTTCCAATCACAGTAATTCCAATCAAAGGCCAATATAAACCATTTATTTGTTGATTAATATCCAATGGACGTATGTGATTGGAATCATCATCAACTGCACGGTCTTAATGGCGAAATGTTAAACTGCAGACAGTGTCACAAACAACATCCATATAGTCATGAACAAGAGGTGATTTCTCAGGAAATGACAAGTTTTGATCATTATCAGATGAAATATCAATCTTTTGACGTAGATTAGATAATTGATTTTGTTTCGTACTTTTGGAACAAAAATACAAATGATAAACGGATAGAAAGATTGTTTTAAAATAACAAGTAGGACTATAAATATGATTAAAAGAAGCACAATGGTATCGCGCATAAATGAGTAAGCCATTGAAACGTTTTGATTAACTAAAGAATGTTTTTTCTTCATAGATATGAACGATGGTAGCATTGCATTTTTCCACATTTTTCCTATTCCAACGATATGCTACAAATAAAGATGGATATGAAATTATAATGAATATAAAGATCTAAAATGACTGATGTTAAAAAACAGAAAATCAATAGCACTTTTAGGATTGTTTCAATATCACTCAGTCAATTTTTTTAACCATTTCGATTTTCTTTCACTCACTAGATGAAATACTAGTTATTACTGAATTAGAGATTAAGATCTACTTTTAAAGCATAATTAGAATTAAAAGTATTTCTCAATGCTCATATTTTTCAAGTTTCATATTTGAATTCTAATCTCAATCATATTTCACTGGTATACATATATATTAATCTATAGCCAATCAACTCTTAGAAGAAAAACTATGATGTATCTATGCATGGAAACCACAATTCATTTTTAGCTATCTATTCTACGTGAAAGATGTTGCTAGTTTGGAGATCAGTATAATGTGCATAACACCGATAGTTTACTACCACTTTTTTAAAACGTTTCCTGTCATAGTGTACCCTAGAGAAAGTACTGAGTTCAGGGTACCCATATACTGAGAAAGCCTTAGCAGGGTATCTAATATGGGTACACTCGTTAGGGGTAATTCGGATCAAAACTAGTAAATTGATTTTGTTTTTATTCGCTCTCAATTATTGTGCGTCATAACAAGATGATTTTTGGAGTTCAACTAGAACAAACTGTCCTCTTTCTAATGCTTAAAGAATTATTTCAAAACCTTTTATTAGAAAAAAGTTATAGTTAAAATGGTAAAAGACTACTCGTGCTGATCCGAATTACACCAAATGGGGTAATTCGGATCAGTAAGTCAGGGTGATGTGGGTTGGTGTGGGTATGGGTGTGGGTGGTAGAGAAGACCCACACCCACACGCACATCCACACCCACACCCACACCCACACCCACTCCCACAGCCACACCCACTCCCACACCCACACCCACACCACACACACCCACACCCCCAGTTAATGTAATTTTAATTAAAAGAAAATATGTTGCACTATACTATAATTGAATTAGGCATGTCAAACAATCTGTCAAAGTTCGTTTTATCT
>CAJNOP010001390.1:0-17560 GCA_905250075.1 Rotaria sp. Silwood1
GATAGGAATTTCCAAACAAAAGTTTTCTCATGAATTATTTCTCATTTCCGCAATTTGAGTGTAGAACTGAGAAACCAGAATATTCTTTGAGGTTCTCATTAAGAAAATCTTAGTGCACTATTCTTCAAAATGTCTAACCGATACAAAGATCTTTAGTGAGATCAGTCTGCAGTATGCTTGCAATGTTAACGATTAACAGTTCATTGGCGCCCCTTTGGGGTACCAGACATGACTAAGTCCTCCTTTAACATAAGTGCACTTGAACGACAGACTCTTATTGCCCATGTAATACAACAGCTACGATATCATTCACATATGCCTTTTCAAAACTATTTTCTTTGAATAACAGTAGCTAGACATTGCACATATCAGAATTCCCGAAAACATACCAGGATAAAAGTATCACTTTTCATAATAGTAATTATAGCATATGACAAATTAATGCCAGGTCTCAATGTTAGACCCACGCCTATCCATGTATATATTTCCGCAGATGATAGATTTAAAAACACGAAAGAACCTTTCTTATAAGTATCAAACACGACCAAATTGATTAGCTTATTCACTCTTACCGCGTACATTTAATTAATAAATAGTCAAAAATCGTTCCATAGTAACTACAAATGACTCACTTAATTGATAAATATTTTCATAAGATGAAAACAAACATACAATATCCAATTATTTTCTTCTTTTTCATACATTTATGCAAAATCGAAAAAGACATATGCTGTTTTAGCTGATCATCTACTTCAGCAAATGCACATTCTAAATCCACAAAAAAAAATATACGAACCGAAAAACTAATTCTTTTCCTTTCAAGTTCGTTTTCGATGGAGTGCATTTAACTGTTTTAATGATGTTTTCCATCCATACATTGTCACTATATTCTATTCTTCGAGAAAAACTGGTCTTAGAATACATACAAAAATATTTCTCCTTTTTTATCATTGAGTCTCTTTTGAAACTCATCAGATCTAACCCCTTCACATTCTCTTGTTTAATCTTTTTAATTTAACGCCCTTCAAAAAGCAACTGTCGAGTGTACCAGCTAGTCGCTCATCGACGCCCCTCTGGGGCGCCACTCGCGACTAGCTGCTGCAACCTTTGATCTTCTTCTCCCATAAAATAGTTCTTTTCACTTAAACCCTGTTAAATGACAGATTGCTCTTATTTAGAATATTAGATTTATAACACCATCGCTCCACATGAGCAGCTCCGGACCAACAGTTGCCTGTTATTTATTCCTAATTTCTTTAACCCAATGGTTTAGCCAATACGGTAAAATTTTATTAGGGCTTCTGGTTTGGAGAATCTTAGTTGATTATTCTTGATAAATGCAGGTTTCACGTAGATCTTTTGCTAAACAACATTAGAATACGTTCGCAATTTTAGCGACCACTAGTTCGCCAACACTTCTCTCAGGCCTTGCTCATAGTCCCTTGTTGCATTCTTGGAATACATTAAAACAATCATTGGTTATTCAGCATTTATCCTACAGGCCGTAACTTCATTTACAGGATTCTTTTAATGCTACTTCTCTCGACTTAAGCAGAGTGCACTCAAAAAAGGCCACTTAACTCACAACCACTATGAATAATCATGAATCCCACAATGTCGCACACATTAGACTGAGTGCCAATGGTTTGTAAACACTGTTTCATCACACTACGACTTACTGAAACACTCAACCCATTAGATCACACCCTGATTCATGTCTACAACGATACTATGAAGAGGCTACCGAAACTAAACAGCAATTACAAACTCCAAATACGCAGAAGGATTATCCATATTTCGGGTTTTCATTTTTTCAAATGCCTTTTGCTTTAAAAAAATTGACTTTTTCCTTAGACAATAATTCAGATAAAAAAGGATGATTTGTCTCATACAAAAAACTACTTGAGTTTTTGAACAGCTGACTTGAGATTCGGGTTCTCCGACCTGAATTTGCTTTCGTCAACCTTTATAAAATATCGTTATTTTCTCAAAAAACCCTTTTCTTGACCCTAAAACTCAATTCAAAATTTTAAGAAACTGACTTCAGATTCGGATTCCCCGATCCCGATTTACTTTCGTCAACCTTTATAACAAGAATAACTGCATCACATAAAAAAATGAAAGATGTATCTCTCCTGAAAATTTCAGCTATCCATACCGTTTCATTTGCTCACGGCAGCCCCGTGAAAACCGGAATTTTGATAAATGTGGGGACTTTCAGGATAGGCTTTCTCCCAAGATATGGGTTGTCTGGGGTGTTGGTTATTAGAACTTGGAAGTACTCCCTTTGGGCTACAATTCTGTAAAAAAATTAGCGTGGGATCTCCAAGAACGGGCCCAGGGCACTTAGTGTAAAATACGAAAAAATGAGCCTTTTTATATGGGAAATCTACTCAAGTGCAATTCAAAATTCCTCCAAGGAATTGAGTATGTGATATAAATATTATGTAGTAAAAATCAGCATTAAATTCTCTATTGCCCTGTATCAAAATATCCTTTCACAATGAAAAAGAAAATTTTTACGAAAAATTCCCCTACCCCCTTCCAGGCCTCTTTCTGTAACATTTTATTCTCACAATCGCTGTACCCCCCTAGGACGATTTTTCGTAAAATTCTTTTTTTTCATTTTCAAAGGATATTTCGATATAGACTAATAGGGAATTAGACGCTGATTTTTACCATATAAAATTTATGTCACATAGTAGAATCCTTGGAGGAATTTCGAAGTGCGCTTGGGTAGATTTCCCATAGAAAAAGGCTCATTTTTTCGTATTTTGCACTAAGTGCCCTGGAGCCGTTCTTGGAGATCCCACGCTAATTTTTTTAGAGAATTGTAGCCCAAAGAGAGTACTTTCAAGTTCTAATAATCAACGCCCCAGACAATCCATAATATTTTGGGAGAAAGCCTATTCTAAAAGTCCCCACATTTATCGAAATTCCGTTTTTCACGGGAGTGCCCTGAACAAATGGAACAGTATGAATAGCTGAAACCTTCAGCAGAGATACATCTTTTAGTGTCCTATTAACAGTAAAAATTTGAGAGTCATACATAATTCCCATCAAAAGTTATGAAGTGCCAAAGTTACCATCTCAAGTCATATTTTTCAAAAAAAATTCTTTTTCAAAAAAATTTCACGTGTTTTCGAAAAAATTTATTTTTTCTCAAAACGTCTGTATCTGTATTAAAAATATTTTTTCAAAAAGATGTTTTTTTGACCTTTGACCTTTGACCCGGCCACAAGAATACATACATACATACATACATACATACATACATATAAACGCATTTTATTTTTTTCATATGACCCTCCCTTCAGTCGAGGGAATAATGTTGGCAAATTTTCCATAGTAAATCTCTATTAACAGAATCATAAGCTTTTTGAATATCTATAAAACACATAAACAATGGCTTATTATATTCTCTTGACTTTTCCATTATCATTTTCACAATAAATATTTGATCAATAGTTGATCTATTTGATCTAAAACCGGCTTGCTGTTTCAATAGTTGTTTATCGATCAATTTTTGAATGCGGTTAAGGATTACACGAGTAAATAATTTACTTGCTACCACTAATAAAGAGATACCACGATAATTATCGCATTGTGTTTTGTCGCCTTTATTCTTAAATAAACGAATTAATATGGCTAGATTCCAATCGTCGACAATTTCTTCATTTTACCAAATATCAACGAATATTTCATGGAGCCATTTAAGAACTGGTAGTCCACCTGCTTTTAATATGTCAGCACTGATGTCATCATTGCCAGAAGCTTTTCGATTTCTCATTTGTTTTAATGTTTCCTCAATTTCTTCTAAAGTAGGTGGTTTGCTCTGTCTATCTCTTTCTTCTGTTGATGTTGATGGTATTGAGATTTGATGAATAAGATATGGGTCAACGACAGAATTAACATTTAGTAATTCACAGAAATATTCTTTCCAACGATCCAATTTATTCCTAAAATTAATAAGTAACTTATCATTTTTATCTTGAATAGCACTATTCTCTACATTTTGTTTTCCGCCCTTTAACTATCTAATTATTGCATAAGCAGATGCCAAATCGTGGTTTATGATAGCTGTTTCAATTTCTTTACTTAATTCATCCCAGTATTCAATTTGTCTTTCATTTACCATTGATTTAACTAATTTTCTATAGTTTATGTATTTCTTTATATATTTCTGCTCTTCCGATGTACCGCGATGATTTTGCTAAATCAAATAAGCAGATGACTTCTTCTCTACTGTCTTCAATATGTCATCAGTCAACCATTCTTTTCTCTTTTTGTTAATATTATTATCAAATTTAAAATGTGTTTGTGTAGCTTCTTTAATCGCTTGTGCAAAAGTAGACTATTTTTCATTGATATTACCATCATAATTTTTTCTATTTTCGAAAATCTTTTCAATATCATTTCGAAAATGTTTAACTCTGCTGTCATCTTGTAATTTTAAACGATCTAAGTGTAGCTGTTTTTGTTGGCTCTTTTTTCTTCTTAATTTCAGATGCAATTTAACTTTAGATCGCATAAGATGATAATCAGTTCCAATACTTTCAGCTGCTCTTCTATAGACTCGCACATCTTCAATATTTGATTTGAATTTCTTGTTCACTAATGTATAATCTAACATGTGTCACTGTTTGTTGCCTGGATGCTTCCAAGATGTTTGATGCACTAATTTATGTTGAAAGAAAGGGTTCGAAATGACCATACTATTCGTTAAACAAAAATCAATAAGTCTATTTCCATTTTCATTTTTAACATCAACTGCATGTGGACCAACGACCTGAGGTACAGTTAAATGTTCTTGTTTACCAACACGAGCATTGCAGTCATCCATTAAAATGATCATATCACCCTTTGGCACCTTATCAATGGTCTCTTGTAATTGTATGTAAAACCTATCACATTTATCAATCATTGATTTGTTATGTGGATTAACTGAAGCATAAACAGCAATATATGTAACATTTATTGGTGCACAATACATTCGAATCTTAATAATTCTTTCATTAACTGCCTCCCATTCTGAACCCGATAGCTTCCAAATATTCGTTGCGGTTTTATCTAAACAAATTGCTACGCCATGTGCTGATCTTGTTTTATTAACTTTTGGGAGTCCGGAATATATCATTGTAAAATCACCTATTAGTTTTGTTCCTGACTCATAAATACCTGTTTCACATAATGCAGTCACTTGTACATTACACTTTTTTAATTGTTTTATAATTAACTGTTGTTTATAGTAATGAAAACAAGACCGTACATGCCATCCACCAAAATACACTGGTTTCTGTGCATTTAAGCACTTTTTCCATGCCTTTTTGTTAACCAGAAAAGTTTAACGTCCTATCGACAGATGGCTACCGGTAGCCCAGGGTCGCCTACCTACTACTGTTGAGACAATAATATGTCCCTGTGGAAGTTTAAAAAACTTCCCCGGCAGGCGGATAAGGGAGAAGACTATAAGAGGAGAATGCTATAAGGAGGTAAAAATATAAAGGATAAAACTATGAGGGAGTAAGGTACTAAAGAAGAAAGACTATAATGATGGAATGCTATAAAGGAGTGGAGCGACAAACAGTACAGCTACAAAAGCGATAAGAAATATAAGGCAGTAAGGCTACATAAGCCATTAGAGATATGAGAATATCACACTGTAGAGCTTCTATGTACAAATTGTCCAGTGTTTGTGTGTTTGTTACCGAGTGAAAGCTTAAAATGTTGAGGTTGTACGTTAATGTAAAAAATGCTACCATACAGTATGCACGGCTTCTCGCTAGTTTGATGATATTTGGCGCAAACCACATTAAAAACATATTGAATCACTGATTGTTTTGTTGTATTTCCACGAAAAGCCCTAAAATCCACAATCATGAAATTTTCGCTCATTGTCATGATTATATCTATAGAACAGCTGAATAGATTGATCTGAAACTTTGTGTGAGCATTCATAATTGATGAACTTACCCATGTAAAGTTTTTTTTGGGTCCTGATCACTTTGCCGACAAATTGTTTTACTAACACGTACACTTTTCAGACAAAATTTCTTCATATCTTAGCCTATTAAATCTGATAGTTTCTAGGGTACATGACGAAGGTGAGACGCAGGAGTGAACTGTGAGGATGAAAGTAGAAGCAGGGTGCAGAATGAACTGTGAGGAGTGTTATTGGAATGATGGTCATCCTCTTCACCCTCATCCTCACTCCAAATGCACTTTTCTCAGCTCACCCTGAATTCTTACTTCATCTGCATTCTCAAAGCTTACTCTCACCCTCATCCTCATTATATATCCTGAAAACTATCAGATCCAACAGACTAAGATATGAGCAAATTTTGTCAGCAAAATGAGTTGTCAACAAAGGAATTTGTGGGCCAAGTGGTGTTGACCCAGTGATATGTCGACCAAGTGATTGTCAGTCAAGTGAACACGATCCAATTCTTCATCCCAAAACAGTGACTGTTAAGTACTTTCTAAAGTACTTAATAGTCACTTTTTTTGAGGTTAAAAACTTTACATGAGTAGGGTCATCAACTGCGAATAATCATACCAACTTTCCGCTCAATCAGTTGAACTATTCTTGAGATATAGCCATGATAATGGACGGAAACTTCATGACCATCGATTTTTGTCCTTGTCGTAAAACTTTAATAAAAAAAAAAAAAGCGGTGATTTAATATATTTCGCTCTGGTTTCTGTCAAATATCATGAAATAGTTGCGTCTATTACATATGTGAAAATGAACGAAATGCCGGGAATGGCTTAGTGGCTCTATGCGTCTGATTTTAGTCAGACATTAGAAGGTTTGATCCCTTCCCCCGACATGGTGCATTCGGTGTCAAGATATACGGTATCAGAAGAATAAACAAAAGAAAAGCAACGATGCACGCTACATCGTCATCATTGGCTCGAATTCGATTTTCATTTTGTTCGTTTTCACTTCTTTGTATTCTTTCTCTGTTTGTTATCGTTATCTTGTCCATTACATACATTCGTAAGCGTCCCCAAAAATTGTAAAAAACCTCCCAAAAAAAATGTATGGATGTCACGAATAAAATTCAACATAATTAAAAAAAACCGAACGAAATCAGAAGTGTTCGATTAAGAACTGCCTAATGCTTTATGTCATGACTTACATGGAATGACTCTTACATACAAATATATAGTAATAAATCATCTACTAGTGAAGGCGATTGAATTTTAACGTATGGAATTTTATTTATTAACAGTAAGAAAGAAAAACAAAACATTTTTTCATAGGACCGAAAGTTTTTGGATTAGTCTATATGGACGTGGATGGTTTGTGAACATACATCCCGATGTGGGAGATGATTCTAAAGCCCATACGCTCGTAAACAGGCCGACCAAGTTCTGTAGCATGCAGCACAATGCCGTGTTTTGCGTGTGGAAACATTTCTAGTGCTCTTTCAATGGATGCACGCAAAGCAACCTCTGCATAACCATTCTACATAAACATGAACAAAAAACATATCAACAAATGTGAAGGACATATGAGTTATCATAAGACATACTTTGCGATGCTGCGCAGAAGTTGCGACTAATGCCACATATAAGCATTTATCAAGGAATACGGTTGTCGCAGTTGCAACTGGCTTGCCGTTAACCGAAACTACACAGCAGACCTGCCTGTCGAAGTCAACAATGAATGCGCGATGCTCCACTATATTTATAGCAATGGATGGGTTCATGTTATACGCCTGGACATTTAGCAACGCAGCATCGTGAATGTCTTGTTGGGTAGTCGCAAATTTTATTTCTGTCGTTGGCAATGGTCTCACAGGAGATAGTAACCTTGTAGTTTGCATGCACTTCACATCAGAAGCGTAGGCAAACTCAGCCACCAAGCAGACCTCCTGTAATCGTTCAAGCACATCAGAAGGTAGCCACTCAGGTTCAATAAACAACACCCATGGACAACTCAATTGCATTTTCTTCACATACGCTTTGATCTCTTCCAATCGTTGTCGCATATCCAATTCATCTGCGATGGCAGTTGACAAAAAGAACCCGTTCATAAATATCAAATCGCTTTGTGTCAAACAGACAGTAACACCACAATCTAGTTCAGCGATGATACCCTCCTTTGCATGCCGTGCACAATCATACACAAAAGACTTCCATTGCGAATTGATTGACAGTTCTTCCATTCTACAATCGATATTCTTGAGTGAATACGCTTTGTTCTCAATAAGTCTGAATGTCTATCTTTTGTCTTTTATATGTTTTCGTCTTGGATAGTTTGAGGAAAAAATCGGAAGTGCATACTTCATGGATGATCATATGTTAGAAAAAAACAAGAAAAGAGATAGCTGTATTAACATTAGTCATTGAAATAATATTTGGCATCATACACTTCGTAGATGATCACATGCTGAAGAAATAAAGAAGAGAGGCAGCTGTATTGACATTAGTCATTGAAATAATATTTGGCATCATACACTTCTTCAATGGGTTTTATGTTAGAAAACGAAAGGAACTAGACAAGTGTATTAACATTAGTCACTAGAATTATATTGAGTGTCATATATTTCATAGGTGATCGAATGCTGAAGAAATAAAGAGAAGAAGCAGCTATATTGACATTAGCCATTGAAATAATATTTGGCATTAGAGGTTCAAACAGGCCATGAGACCTGCCGGGCTGCCTGAGCCTGCCTGTCTGTGACAGGTATAGACCACCATTTTAAGACCTGCGCCTGTCACAGACAGGCCATGACAATCTCTAGAACAGGCCAGACAGGCTATCTGGTCTATCTACTTTCTTTTTTTTTTGAAATCAAAGTTTCATCTGATAATTTAATGATATCGTAAGCAGATAGATAAAAACTTCATTAATTATCATAAAACCGGATTTAAGCGCGATGAATTAGACAAATCCTGCTGAATAAATATCAAAGATATGGATAGAAAATCAATTCGCTTACCATTCTGTAAAGATCATCAGCATAAATTTTCATAGTTATTATCATCTACTTGTTACGTTTCTCAATTTCAGATAATTTTATTGAGTTGAAATCTTTTTTTCTGTTCCAAATTAGTCACTGATTTAATTTTGTTTTTCTCTTCATTCCAATTCTTTGAGTTACATTGTGATCTGATGGGAAAGGTTTATTAAGAATCTTCTTGAACAAAAAACCATATATCTTCCACAAGATAATTATCTTAGTATCGTTTTAATTTTGTCGACATATCACCAGCGTTGATTTATTAAATTTATAATCGATAATGAACATTTGCAACTAATGTGAATATCTGTAAAAATTGTCGATACTTAGAGACACCATCAACTCTGGAAAATGACAGAGTTCGAAATTGATATTATTTATACATCCATACTGCGTAATCATGTTATTTTGATCCTGCTGAAGCATAACATTTCTTTTGGATACAAATAGTCATAATCACTTTCATTTTTATTTATACAAAATCTTTAAAAATTAAAGATCGAATGGTCAAGAAGACATAAGGAACTTTTTAGGCGAAATTTTATTATTTCTACAATTTTATTAATTTTCTTCTAAGTTCATTTTGAAAGATATGTGTCACGAAATTCTCTTCAAAAATTCTATATAATGTTTTATTACAAAATATAAAAACAGGAAGTTACACGAAAAATATTCAAGGTCTTCGAAGCTATCAGCTCTCTAAAGTACGTTTTAGTATTCCTTAACTTTTTTCTAAGCGATGGCAAAACGATAAGCATATATGAAATCAAATTTTTTGTTGCTGTGAAGAATGTAGATCTAGCCCTTATAACAGAAGTGATGCAAAAGGTTGATTTTACTTCCAGTAACATCCTACATTTTTAATAGATTAGGAATTGATAATAAATGGACTTTGATTTGTTTTCATTGAAATCAATTCGCTACCAATGGACAATCCATAAAAAAAACCATAATTTTAGTCATTTAAAATGCATCTTTTGTGATTTTTCCAAGTATTATATTTTACGTGAGAGTGTATCTGCACCCAGGAGAGCAAAAGACGGGTAAAAAGACTAGTTAGTTTCACCAGTCATGATGCCCCGTCAGTGAATAGTCTTTTTCTCAAAACGGCCTAGTCATGACTAGTCTAATATTATTGGGAGTCCGTACATCGCGTCCTGACTAGCTCACAGACGGGCGTCAGTATTTCAATGCAGTCTAGTCATTTTTATAAAAACGACTAGTCTTGACTAGTACTAGTTGTTGAAATAGACTAGTCATGTGGGATCACTTTTTAAGAGAATGACTAGTCAAGACATAGCGAGATGGCGCCAGTCTGTCGTAAAAATGTATAGTCTCGTATCTCTATCTTATCGTCTTCGGACTAGTTCTGACGGTTCGTTATGACACCCGTCCAATATATTTAAAAATTGAAAAATATATATGTGCATATCGATCGTATTTCCAACTGCATACTATACATTATACAGCTACTAGTCATTCATAACGTCTGAAATCGGTTCGTTTGTGAGTCAGATGTTAGTGTCCAGACTAGTCTAAATTATAGAAGCAAAGTGGTGAAGGTTAGATTCGAACATACATACTCTTTGTTACATACCTAGCTTGACAAGCAGTTGAACCATACAAGCTGATATTTCATCGATGACACATCTAGCTCTTCCTGACACGTTTTTCACACAATGATCAGAGAAGTTCATAATATTATTTAATAAAACTTATTAATTCATGTACAACCAGACTATTTGATGGTGTATGTCAACATAAATCAAAATTTTCAATTCCTAGTTACACTTAGCACTCTCTCAGAAGATTAGATCAAGAAAATTAGATTTGAGAAGCTTTTTAAAGAAAAAAAATTATGTTTATTAATAGTAAAAATGGTTTTTATCTGTTAACTATTGGCTTTTAAGTTAGGAAATTCAAACACAGTAAAACCATTACCAGGTTCACATGTACAAGAATTGTTTTTCAAGATAAATTTTGGATGCTTCAGATGGAAAATGTTTGATGGCTTTAATCATAAAAGCTGTTAGCTCAATCCATTGCGAGATTAAAAATGTGAAATGCGATGGATCGATTGTTATTAATTCAATGGACATCATTTTGTACCATTCCTTCACGATACATTTGTAGTTTACTGTTTATTGGATGTTTCAAAACTAATATCGGTTTCAAAATAAAAAAATGGTGAGTATTTTTAGAATAACTTTTGATAAAAACAAGATAGGGAGCTGCGGTTCTCACCGTTGGAAAGAGGCAATGAAACTGCATCGATTCGCATATTTCAGATTTTTTCTGACAAGTATTTTAAGGGTTCCTCGACAAGTTTTCAAAAGACAAAGCGTTATATAATGTAAATATTATGGACTTTTAATTTTCAGGAGGGCACTAGAATCACTAACCAAAGACCTATCAGCTATACAAGCCCGACGTTATTATCTTTAGCTAATCATGAGTTATGAACACGTTACTGTGTGTTGTCGGTCAATTTTTAACGAAAAAATCCTTTTTTTCCTTAGTTTTTAATAAAAAATCAATTTCTTCTACGTCTAAAATCTTTGAGTTTTTAAAAAACTTCTTGGGAAGACCTTTAAAATACCTGTCAGAAAAAAATCTGAAATATACGAATCGATGCAGTTTCATCGTCTCTTTCCAACGGTGAGAACCGCAGCTCCTTATCTTGTTCCTATCAAAAGTTATTCTAAAAATACTCACCCTTTTTGTGTACTCAAAAAGGGAGTACACTACTAAAATCGGTCTGTGTGTCCGTCCGTCCGTCCGTATACACGATAACTTTCGAAAGGTGAGTCAGATCGCGATGAAATTTTTTACACAGTTCAGTCTTTACAATATCTCGGTCGAGTTCGAAGATGAGAAGGATCCGTCAAGAAATGACTGAGTTATCGAAAAAATTGTGATTTTTGACCAGACCATCCCTGAGGGGGGGGGGTACAGGGATTTTTCGAAAAAAACTTTTTTTGCCCATAATTATTCACAAAATACATAAATCGACTCAGTTTTTAATGCTGATTCTGAATCTGATATTAGTTTTGAACCGAATCATAGTTTTGTGTACTAGAAAAGTGAGTACACTATAGAATAGTCAGTGTGTCCGGGCCTCCGGTTGGCTGTTCACATGGTAACTTTTGACAACAGAGTCAGATTGCGATGAAACTTTCTACAAAGCTTAGTCTTGACAATATTTCGGTCGAGTTTGAAGTTGAGAAGGATCGACCGAGCCGTTCCTGAGTTATTGCAAAAATGCCAATTTTTACCTATAGCTTTCTGTGGAAAAATAGACCCATCGCGGCTTTCGTAAAAGACTTTTCCTATCATAGTCAATTAAAATCCTAACTATTATATACCATTCGATAGAGAATTTCAAGAGCTACAAAATGATGTATAAAACATAAAGAAATAAGAAGGTTGACTCACCTATCGCAAGAATAATTAAAGAGAACTGGGCTATATTTTGGTTCACGATCTAATTGATCCACAAATAGAGCTCTATCTTCCGATTACAGTGATGATGTTTCGAGGTTTTCAGAGATGGAGAACTCGAATGTGTATTGCACTCCCAACGTAATACTATTGGTTGTGCAGTGGTCAATAGAAACAAGTTATAGGAAAACTGACTGTTTTAGGGTAAATCAAGGTGCAGAGTTCAAACTTAAACTGTGTTCGATTCCAAGTCCTATTGGTTTGGCAACGCGCAATGAAAATCAAAATTTGAAATGCTAGTTTTTCCAGTATAATTTTGATGTTCAGACATTCTAGTAGGCATGCACCGAACCCGAACTCGAGTTCGGAGTTCAGACCGAACGGTTCCGGGTTCGGGTTCGATCTTAGGGTTCGGTGTAAGGGTTCGGGTTCGGAGTTCGGGTTCGGGTTCGGGTTCGGGTTCGAGTTCGGGTTCGGGTTCGGGTTGAGATACCTGTATTAGAGGTGTGAATGTATTGTTATTGTTATTAATAACAATATCTTTTTTGTGTACTCAAAAAGTGAGTACACTATAGAATCGGTCAGTGTATCCGTCCGTCCGACCGTTTACACGATAACTTTCGAAAGGAGAGTCAGATCGTGATGAAATTTTCTACACAGTTCAGTCTCATCAATGTCTCGGTCGAGTTGGAAGATGAGAAGGATCCGTCAAGAAATGGCTGAGTTATCGAAAAAATTGTCATTATTGACCAGACCATCCCTGAGGGTGGGTACAGGGATTTTTTCAAAAAAAATTTTTTCTTAGAATTATTCACAACAAATATAAATCGACTCAGTTTTTAACGCTGATTCCGAATCTGATATTAGTTTTGAACCAAATCGTAGCTTTCTAACAAAACATCGCCTGAAAAAGGTCTCAAAATGCACAAAAACTGCATCCAGAAAGCAAATTGCCTAGATATCTCTTAGATGATAAAAAACAAAGTGAATATACCCATTCACTTTTTGAAGTGCAGATAACACTCGGATATAAATCCGAGGTTTTCGCATTTTTTGATATTTGTTATAAATAACAAAAAAATAACAAATAATTTTTTTTTTTATGAAGAACTTCCAACTATGAGTGGAAAGTTACCGTTATTCTACCTGTTGCTCGTGAATAGGAGTAACAGTCAGGTATGTATCTCTCTTCACCAAACCCATAGCCTTGGGTCCTCAAGTCCCATTATTCGAGAGTACACGTGGATCCTTAATTCCTATTATTCGGGGGTACCCTGGGCCCTCAAGTCCTACTGTTGGCGGTAACCTCAGCTCCTCACGTCGTAGTATTCGGGGGGGAAGGGTTCCCTTGGGTCCTCAATTCCTACTATTAGGGGTACCCTTGGTCCTCAAGTCCTACTATTAGGGTACTCGTGGCACCTGAAGTTCTACCATAGTGGAGTACTTTGAGTCCTGAAATACTATTGCGCATCAGCCTGGGGCCCTCAATCGGTACCATTCGATTCTCTAAGGTGATCAATTTCTACTAAATGCGAAGGAGAACTGCTAGCTGCTCAATTACTACTGCAAAGAACTGCTGGGGGAATCTGAGAGCACCACATTGGGCGTATGTTGACAGGATAGTGGAAGTGATCCAGCAATTGGTACTCTTCGAGACTTTTTCACTGGGTATGCGTCGTGAGCCTGTACTGAGTAATTGTGTCTCGCTCGTGGTGACTTTGCGGCATCACCGATAGCACCAGAGGACAGTTGCTTTGACAGCGCGGCTCAGATTAGACGGTTGGTTTCCAGAGCAAAACAGAGGAGGTTATTTATGGTGATCGCAGTAATGAGAGTGATGTCTTCTGACAGCTTTAGACTGTGTGAATGTGATTTTCTGGCTCAACACTTTCAGCTGACTGACAAGCAGGAATGAAAACGACGAAACAGGGAGTCGCTTCGATTTTGCGTGAGGAAGGGAATCGTGTTTCGCATGGTAATGGTGCTTGGAAATGAACCGTACAAGCTATCAATAAGTAGTGTAGTTTCTCAGAGTCCGAGTTTCTTCGGTTGACGAAAACGATTTCCTATTATGGAGAGCAAGAAGGATTAAACGTGCTTTTGTACTTGATGGTACTTTCTCGTTCTGGTTCGACTTGGTTTATACTCATAGTTCTTGATTCTTCTTCGTACTTCCTCATATTTTTCTTTAGTTCTAAACGCATTCAAAGTTTTTTAACGGTTTTTACTGCACGTGGATACTAGTATTATACCATCAGTTTTTGATGGATATAGTTTCAGAACGCTTTAAGCATATTCGTGATGAAGAATTATAAAGAATAAGCTTGTTAGCACAGCTCCTTTGGAGCTAAAATGTGGAACTCACGTATATCCTTCAGTCTTGTTATCTTAATACGTCACCTATAAACTGAAAACTTTCTTGTCGACTACAGTTTTTTTTGTAAATAATTGCTGACAAGAAAAATCATTGATCATTTAATTTCTACATTTAAAATTGAAACTCTCTTTTTCGTTTAAGCGCGCCTGATCTTTTTCTTATTATTGTTGCTATACACTCAATAATAATCATTTTTTTTATTTTTTATTTTTTTGAAATTACTTTTTTTTTTCATCATCGATTATTTCATCAATACAACTATTAGAATAATGCAGTTTATATCTGTAAGCCACTCTCATCACACTATTAGATATCTCAATTAATTCATAAATGGTCATATTGTATACGTCTGACACTGATACAAAGGTCGAATCATGTTTGTCACATCGATTATACCATCGGTATGACAGATCAATACCTATTATTACTCTTTATTGTTGATTTTTTACGTGCACATTTTAATTTAAAAAAATACTCAGTGATTACATTATTAGGAACTTTAACAAATTTATATTAGTTTTTTCCAATATTTATGAAAACATTGAAATATTGTATGACAGTCAAACTGATATTCTTCATACTGTTCAACTCTGTTTTTATTGTTAAATAAAGTTGAAGTTTTTTATGCCCGGTTGCTGAGGTCTGTAATGGGGAGAGGGGGTCTCTGTAATAGGGGGTATGTCTGTAATGTTCTCTTTCCCGTTGCTATGTGTCTGTAATGGCGTGGGGAGGGGTAGGGGAGGAGGGAGCCACCAACCTCGAAGTGAAAACTTACACTCACTATTTTCTTCGAAAACATACGTGAGCTCCACAAAAAAAAGAGAAAACAACATGTAACATTCGGAATGTGCTGTGTAGAAAATGTGTTATATTGTGGACCAAATGTTTCATGATAGCGAATCTTCACTTTGTGTCTCAGGATCACGAATGATCCATTTGATTATTCTTCATTAGTTTATTTTGTATAATAGCTCAACTAGATCTTTCATACTCCATGTCACCTTCCAGAGTGGATGAAGAATTTCCATCACCTTTTGGTTGGAAAACTTCGGAGTTCAATAGAGCTGAAGGTGCTGTTTTCAAAGATAATGTTTTTATTTGCAGTGGGTAAGACCGTAAGAAAGACGCGAAGCAGTCTTTGAAGGCCTCAAAAAACAGATTTTGAGCTGAACACTCTCTAAAATCCGATTTGGATTCGTTTAAAAACGTTTTATCTTATACAGAGTGTTTTTTTTTTGGAGAGACCTGTAGGAAGGTCCTGGACATTCAAAGCCTTCTCTGTAGATGTATTCGAAAAGTGTTCTACTTGGGTGAAATTTTTACGCATGATTTTTACAGTGGACAATAGTTACAGTTTGTACGCATGTTCCAGCGAGATTTTTTATTCAAAAATGTGGTTCGATATGATTTTTCTGATCATATCATACCATTTGTAACTTAACACTTGATGCCCGATGAATCGCTTTTATCTCAACTGCCATACTTGTCAGCCAATTTTACTTTGCTTTTGAATTATAAAGACCAGTTTTAGTAGAAAAAACATTGTTTGAGTTCAAAAGAAAGTAATATTCGTAAATCAGTGCAAAACTAGGGCTGTTGATGTCTTGTAAATTATTTCCTCGGGTTTTGGCTTCAGTTACATGTCCAGGATTGGCCCTCAGAGATTTCTGCAAAAATGAATTCCAACCAAAAACTATTTCGACAGTGTAATTACCCTTTGGGACATAAACAACGGTACTCCGATACCCTTAGAAATAGAACCGGTATTTCATCTGGCAGCACATTATAAAATCCCAGCTCCTTTATACCATAAAACGTCACCCAAACTGTGAACGAAGTATCGATGACTCATAAGCACTTCCGGATTTTAAAATGACAGCCCTTTAGGGCGTTCCTGTAATCCGACCCACTACTTTTAATAACCACCAACATGTACCGCATCTTTCCTTACTATCGTGCTTCGCATTTCCACCTGTCTCATAACTTTTAGAGATCGCACTAACACATTCGGCTCAGTGATTCCGTAACAACCAGAGGTCCGTCGACACCGACGGTCCCCTACGAACAAATATCCCGTCATCAACAACGTACCAAAACTTCCAATAATATCGTATACAATGCGCCGATAACTACAGGACAACGCATCTAAAAGATGACTCTTGTCGACGCACTTCGCTACCCAAGCATACTTCCGTATAGTGGTCTTTCAGAATCCAAAGATACATCTTAGAGTGTCACATCAGTACCCAAGAGTACGCCGCTATATCAGCACTTGAGGACCAGAAAACATTTCCATCTCGTGCGACTTGGAAACCCAAGAGTAACCCCTAATAGTAGGACTTGAGGACCCAAAGGTACTCCCCAATAGTAGGACTTGAGGACCCAAGGGAGCCCCGAATAGTAAGACTTAATGGCCCAAGAGTACCCCCTAATAGTAGGATTTGAGGACCCAAGGGTACTCCCCAATGGTAGGACTTGAGGACCCAAGAGTAACCTCAATAGTAGGACTTGAGTACCCTAAGCTACTGGCTTGATGATGGTAGACACTCACTTTACTGTTCCTAGATCGTCATCCGGGAACAATAACCCCCCACCCCTAGCTCTAAGACTATGACAAACTACCGTAAAAACATGTGCTAAATCATCGATTTTGAAAGTTCAATTTCCTTTCTTCTCTATTATGTGGCTAATTGCTGAAGCAGTTCTTTGGATGCATGAGGGACCATGAAATCATTCTTAATTTTACCTAAGTTTCGGCTCAGAATACAGT
>CAJNOP010001390.1:17660-33658 GCA_905250075.1 Rotaria sp. Silwood1
CCAGACATGTATTTCAAACTTATTAGACTAGTCCCATTATTATATTACCTCATAAGACACTGACTAGTCCTGTTGTCGACACCAAATATTTGGGACTAGACTTGACTAGTCCTCAGAATATCTTAGACTAGTCCAGACATGTATCTCAAACTTATTAGACTAGTCCAGTCCCGTCATTATATTACCTCATAAGACACTGACTAGTCCTGTTGTTGACACCAAATATTTAGGACTAGACTTGACTAGTCCCTAGAATATATCAGACTAGTCCTGACATATATTTTGAAAATATTAGACTAGTCCAGTCGTGTCAGTATGTCGTTTTTTAAAATACTGACTAGTCCTGACGGCCACATTTAGTATTTTAAACTAGTCAGGACGAGTGTTATGGACGTTTTGGACTAGACATGTCGCCAGTCCTCTCGTTTTTTTGCTTGCCTGGGCAGCTTTTACATGTAAATATTGTAGCTATCTCTTTTATGAAGTTACTTATTTGTTCAAAAAAATATCATTTTTGTCTCGAGCAATTTTGACTTGAAATCGATCGTTCGTTACAGAAGGTATTTTCAAGAGAATTGAGAATGATGCTGTTTTAATATTCAACTGACTACATGTATCATTGGAAGTGGACAGTTTTTGTTCTACCCTCATTTGAACATGCTCTCAAATAAAAAGAAAGATGACATATCTGCTTAATGAAAAGTTGAAAATTCTCTTGGATTTTTCAATTGGCATACTTCTTATTGAAGTCATGTAGTTTGCATTCAGTGACTAATGTTCATTTCAGAGATAAATGGTCGTGAGTATTTTTCGAATAAATTTTGACAGGAACGAGAGAGAGACCTGTAGTTTTCAACGTTGGAAAGAGCAGATGAAAATGCATCAAACCATACACAGAAAGATTTTTCTAATGACTTTTCTGAAGGTTTTATGCAACGCTTCAAAAAAAAACAGCATATCTCTCATGATTGCGATATTAATTTATTGATTTTCAGAAGTGTGATAGAACCATGAAATGAAGAACTACAAAAACTAAGGAAAGATTCTATTTCCAACTATTATAAATAACATATTTCAGCCATTGGAATACAATTTCTCACCCAGTTTTTCAACAAAATAGTCGAAAAATGAAGGTTTTTATGGTATTTCGATAGAAAATCACTTTTTCAACGTAGGAGAAAAACGCAATTCTTTGAAAAAGTTTGACTAAAACCTTCAGGAAAGTCTTCAGAAAAATCTTCCTATGTATGACTCGAGGCATTTTTATTTGTTGTTTCCAACAGTGAAAACAGCATGTCTCTATCTCGTTCCTATCAAAATTTATTCGAAAAATACTCACGACCATTTATCTCTGAAATGGACATTAGTAGGACTTTATATGAAGATTACTATCTATTCCTACTGTATTTTTACTATGATATGCACGTGAAAAAGATAAATAGGCCTAGACAGGTAGCCACAAGCAGGCCAGGTCGAGCAAATCAGAGAATAGGCATAGACAGACTAGAAACAGTATAAAGCTGTCACAGACGGGCCAGACCTTCAAAAAGTAGGTCTGTTTGACCTCAGTTTGGCATCATACACTTTCTAGTTTGTTTTTATTTCTAGACAAAAATTTATGAATGCAAAGGTGTTTAAAAGAAAAAAGTGTTAATAAAAAAAATAAACAAATGAAATAATTTCATTCTTGAGAGTCTGATCCGACAAGAGTACGCAACTTCAAATATAAGTGATGTTGTGTGTGAAGTACAGAATGATGCCAATCGATATGAAACTGTTGTTGAGCAAGAAATCTATCAGTATCGCGTGTTGAAAGTGGAAGAGTTGGCTCGAACTCAAAATACTGAAGTAATAGTGAAACGATCACCTTGAGCTCGGTTACAGCAAATTCCATACCAGGACACATACGAGAACCTATACTAAAGGGCATGTAACAGTATTTGTTGGGTGAAACTCGTGTCAAGTCAAACTCGTCTGGTCGAGTATAATATATTGCAGACCGATGAATAGACCATGTGAAAATATTGACATCACTCTCACGTGGAATGAATAAAGTTCGTTCTGATTCAATTTGTAAAACAAGATCGCGTGTACATCGTCGAGTGACAAATGGAGCGATGGTCCAAAAGCGAAGAATTTCACGAATGAATAAATCAAATAAAGTATCTTCTTCAATTTCTGAGTTTATTTGACGAATTGACTGATCACGCAGCATTGCCTGGATGTCTTTGTGATGAGCTAAAGTAAGTAAAGTAAGAGCAAGCGCTGTTGCCGTTGTCTCCGATCCAGCGAATAATACTAGTTTTGTATTATCAAAATCAAGTGCTTGTTCTGAATTCATCCATCTACGATGAACAAGATCATCAATGAATTTGATTTCATCTTTGCCATTACTACAAGTGTTATGATCATCATTAGTTTTTTTAGTGAATTTTTCACGTGTAAGCATTAAAATAGAATGTGTCAATTGATTTCCATCTTCTTCATGTGCACATGCACCAAATGTGCCACCTAAAAGTGTCTGACCAACGATATCAAGTGTGAGACGAGTACATGCATCGGTTATATCGATAACAGAGTTGTTCAATGTTAGCATTGATTTCCATCGATTAATCAAATATTGAGCACATTCTTTCATAATAGGAACATATATATTGGAAATCTGTTTTGGAGACAAACGTTGTACAAGTGCATGTCGTGAATCAGGTCGTCGTTGAGAATTATTAAGCATTGATGCAGAAAGAGGTGATTCATCATCAACAGGTGCTTTGATAAAGTGAGATGTTGACCGACGAACGAGTATTTCGTGAGCTATATGAACATCAACAACAATTAATTTATTTGGAAACATCCATGCCCAACCTCTTCGACGTGTTAACCAAGATAATGTTTCGAGTTCAGACCAACGAGCAACATATAATAATAGATAATACAAGACTAAGTTTATGCATTTTTCGAACAAGATCGATAATGTCATACTTTGAGACAAACTTTGTCGATGAAAAAAGAGATAATATGAAATAATCAAATGGTGTTTCGAAAATAAGAATCAACTGCAAACAATAATAAAAGAAATGAAAAAAAAATGGAGAAGAGAAAAGGTAAAGAAAGGAAATAAGAGAAAAATAAAGAAGTCAATGACAACTAAAATGACCACTGGAAGTTTAAAACACCTGTTACTTTTATGTTTTCAACAAAAACAGAAAACATCATCTGTGACATGTATGACGCCAAATATTATTTCAATGACTAATGCCAATATGTGTGTCTCTTTTTTTTTATTTCTTTAGTATACGATCATTTATGAAACTTATGATGCTAAATATTATTCTACCGGCTAATGTTAACACAGTTGCCTGGTTCCTTTCATTTTCCAATATAGCTAAGGTCTATGTAAGAAGTATATGATGACAAATATTATTTCAATGACTAATGTCAATACAGTTATCTTTTTTCTTTATTTCTTCAGCATCCAATCATCTATGAAATATATGACGATAAATATTATTTCAATGACTAATTTCAATATAAGTGTTTCTCTTTTTCATTTCTTTAGTGTACGATCATTTATGAAATATATGACACTAAATATTATTCTACTGACTAATGTTAGCATACCTATCTGTTTCCTTCCGTTTTCTAACATACGGTCATTTAGAAAATAAATGATGTTAGATAATATGTTGGCAATCGACGCTTTCAAAACAAATGTATAAAAGCATGAAAGATAGACATTCAGACTCACTAAAAAATAAAGAATGTTGATTGATACATATCAGTTGGAGCTTTATACTTCGACTGAACAAGTAGTGCTCGCTTTGTTCAACGAACAAGTCACTATCAATTCACGCTATGAAAAAAAAGATACAAACAAGATACTATCCAGAAAATATCAATTTTCAGTAAATCATTTTCATCTGGAACAAATACATCTCATTCGGCTCGCTCATGAATTTAATACGACACCAACTGCAATTTCACTAGCTATCTTTGGACTACTTATTCACCGATATCAGCCTGGATCCAAATCTATCGATATTGTCGTTGGAAAACATCAATTGACTATCCCAATCCGAGATTGCAAATTGAGCACGATTATCGAATCCATTCGTTTAGATAATGATGATAACATAACCAATAGTATGTCTTTAACATCGAGCATTTTTCAATCATCTACTGTTATCGGACGACAACTTATTTTGTTCATAGGTAAAAGTCCTAGTGTTGCAGCCAAGGCTATACTTGACTGCCAACTCGTCTATTTCAATGATTATTTCGATGAGAAGTTTATAGACGGCATATGCGAGGCATTTCAATGTCTTCTCAAACATCTGGGTAACTTGAGTATGACATTCGATTTATCGTACAGTGAACTTGTTAGTGTGCCACTTGTGCAGTCTAGTATAGCTATTGATGGTCCTTCCAATCTATATTTAAAAACCGCAAGCAGCAACAATACCATCTATGCCCATTTTCAAATTATTGCCAATCGTTATCCAGATCGAATATGTTTGCAACTAAGTGGGATCAATTCACTTAGCTACAGCAAATGTCTCAAACTCGTCGATCACTTCTCATCTATCCTTCAGCATGAATTGAGGGTGACAAAGTCAAGTGTAATAGGCTTATGGATGAATAATTCTTTTGAATATGTCATTGCTTTGTTAGCTATATTGAAACTTGGTGCCGTCTTCGTTCCACTTGATATTAAACATCCCTGTAAGCGGGTCGAGTTCATTGAAAAGCAGTCACGTATCAATATTATTCTGACAAATAACAATAACATATCAATAACAAAAAGTGAGCCTGTTTTTTTGGCACCCAAAATACAACTCAATATAACAGACGGTGGAGAGCTAGACATTAGCAACTTAGTAAGTTAAAGAAATTAAAATTGTTTTAATAATAAGCCTTTTTTTGTATTATAGTATGTTAAATCACATTCTTTTGAATCTCAGAATGAATCCAACAATGAAAGTGGCTATATCATTTTTACTTCAGGCTCAAGTGGCGAGCCAAAGGGTGTATTAATCGAAGAATCGGGTCTCTTGAATATGGCTCTCTCACAAATTCGTATATTTGACATAAAACCTTCAGATATTGTTGCTCAATTTGCTTCGATTTGTTTTGATGCATCATTATCAGAAATTATGATGGCATTATTGGCTGGAGCGAGTCTTATGATCTTTCATTCGCCTGAAGAGCGAACAGGCTCAAAATTAATTGACACTCTGAATTTGTTTTCCATCACTGTAATAACGCTTCCTCCTAGTCTTCTTTCAGCACTTGATCCTCAAAAATTACTTTGCATTCGTACTATCATCTCGGCAGGTGAGCCATGTCCAACGGTACTTGCATACAAATGGACTAATAGTTCTCGTCACTTTTTCAATGCTTATGGTCCAAGTGAAGCAGCTGTCTGTCGAGAACTTTCAAAAACCATGTATCAATATCATTTTTATATAGTATGAAAAATCTGAATTGAACGCAAAATATTTGAATAATATGAGCAACAATATATGAGTATGATTTAACAACAGCAGCACAATTAGCCAAATATAAGACACTACCCATCGGTACACCCATTCACAATATACGTACTCGAGTGGTCGACTCTCAACTGAATGATGTACCAGTAGGTATGCCCGGCGAACTTTTATTAAGTGGCATGGGTGTCTCACGAAAGGGCTACATAGGTACTATCAATGAGAAGAATAATAAGGCTTTTGTGACATTAAATCAAGAACGGTGGTATCGCACCGGTGATTTAGTCACAACTATAGGTCCCGATCATCAAATGTTCATTTATTTTGGACGAATGGATAATCAAGTGAAGTTAAGTGGATGTCGAATCGAATTGAACGAAATTGAAGCAGCAGTGCTCACTTGTCCTGGTGTTACGCATTGTATTGTTGTTTTGCATCAATGTGAAAAATGTGATGATGATCATGGTGCTTTGGCAGCATATGTTGATGGTACAGCAACGACAGATTTTATTCAAGAACACATTATCCAAAAACTTCCGACATATATGTTGCCAACATACATGATCATACATTCTTCTTTTTTTCTTCCTACAACTCTTTCGGGCAAGGTTAATCGACAGTTGCTTGCCACTGATCAGAATGTTCATTGTCGACATACAAATAAGACACCTCTAACAAGTACAGAACAACATATGTATATGCTCTGGTGTCAAATACTCAACAAAGAATATGATATAAACATGGTCGTAGATCCAAATGATTTAACATTTGCACAATGTGGTGGCAACTCACTTACAATTGCTCTTCTGCATGCCTTACTGGTAACACAGTTTTCTATCAATGCACGCGTTTATGCTCATATGTCATTGAAACAAATGGCCAATTTATTAGTACAACAAAACGACAAGGTTGATGACATTTTCTATGAAGCCATCATGCACGATCTAAATAATGATACCATTGATTTGAACGACGTAGTTCACAGTTCTCATTCTCGCGTGTTGGATCAAACATCATCAATATTACTTACAGGTGCTACAGGTTTTCTAGGGTGTTTTCTACTTAATGAACTATTGACAACGACATCGATGACTATCATAGTGCTTATACGGGCTCTCTCCTTGGATGCGGCAAAGAGGCGACTCTGCTTAACTCTACTCAAATACGACCTACTCAGTGAAATCGTACAACAAGCATTCGATAATAACGGACAAAAACGGATTGAGATCTGCTTATGTGAAAATTTGGCTGATTATGATGAGTCTTTTTCTCATCTTGACTTAAACAATCGATGGAATCACATTGATGCTGTTCTTCACTGTGCAGCTGATACTAACTTCAATCTGACATATGAACATCTACGACAAGTTAATGTACAACTGACTAAATACTTACTTGGACAGTGTGTTCGTCATAACATACCTATCTATCATGTCTCTTCACTAAGCATATTCTTGTTCACTCAACATGACATGACGTTACCACCATCTTACATAAATGAAACTGATGAGCCTCAGCTGAGATCCATCATTGGTGGCTATAGTCAATCCAAGTATGTTGCTGATATGCTAGTTTTAAGAGCACTACGTCGAGGTCTGCCAGGTGCAATTTTTCGACCTGGTCGAGTTACAGGCTCCTCTATTTCGGGTATTGGTTCAACAGAGGATCTTTTCATATTAATGTTACGTGGCTGTCATGAATTAGGTGCCTATCCTAAATTGAAGTTTCCATATGACGTGACTCCAGTCGACATGGTGAGCAAAGCAATCGTACGTATTATCACTCGACCACAATCATTCGCAAACTCGATACCTTTGATTGTTCATTTGATCAATACGAAAACAATTCCATTCGATGAGCAGTTCAAACTGTTAAATCAGTTCAGTTGTCGCACAAATCATTTGGAAGAATTACCGTACAATGAATGGTGTAAACGACTCATCGATCGAGTGTCAGTTGAGCAGCGGCAATCTAATACTTTCAATCCACTTTTGCCTTTAATTCCTTTTCTACAGTCTTCCTTTTGGCAACATATCGAGCAGTGGCCAGTATTTACAAGAACAAATGACGCAGATGCTGTGATGGATATGTGTCCCGAAAAACTATTTAAACTTTATTGCCGTGTGTGGAAACGAGCTGGTTGGTTTACTTGATTGACTCTGTATATAGTAATACTTGTGTCTTGTCATGTGATTATGGATATCTCTATTACTTTATATTTATTGCTCCTTTAAATCGAGACTTAATATAAATAAAATCTATATATTTATAAAATAAACACGAAAGCTTTATTTTCATAAAATGAACAAATAATAAAAAAAGAGTTTTTCCATGAAAACCTATATAATGATTTATTTTCTTCAGGTAGTTTACAAAAATTTGTAGTATCATAGATGTAAGAAAAGTATACAGACAATATTTTTTGCATAAATATTTGCATATATCATCCTCATTTTTAATGATATCTCGTATTGAAATGTTGTTAATAGTTACAAAGAATTTTGATCAGTATATCCTGACGTTATATTAGGTATTTATCTCAGCTTTCTCGAGCGTAACGCGATGACGCTTTGGCCACAGTACTTTTAACTTTTATCACTAATAAGATTAGCTAGAACGTTTACTGTTGTATCGAAAGATAAGTCTCTGCCTTCCCCATAACCTGTGAAAATTGGAGCTTATTTGAATGGGCCGTCAAAAATTTATAGCAAAAATAAATGGCGTAACGCGATGACGCGCACGGAACAAAAAGTTGAGGGTAGTGCGTTCGCTCTTTATTTTTCTGCGAATGTGAACTCTTTAGAACACAACACTCTAAAGACTTTTTGTAGTAAACAGTGTGAGGTATTCAGCGATGAAAAATATTTTTCAAATTGACTTCTTATTTTGAAAATAGAATGTTTCTATCAATGTAACGCGATGATGCACTTGTAACGCGATGACGCTTACTTTTACTAACAAGTTTTCTTTATGGCATTTTTCGGTACAAGTACAACTGTAAAGACAACATACTACTTTTTTTTCAATCTATATCATAAAGAGGCGTCAAATATCACATTTATTAATAATTTTCATATACAAATGATGAAAATAAATTAATCAACGATATCAATATAATAAGTAGTCAATCGATATGATAAAAATAAAAAATCTTTTCGTCATCAAAATAAAATACTATGTTAATATAAAATAGTACAAGATTGGAGTATGAAACACAAAATAACTACTGTACACGTACAACAATCTTGTTCCTAATGCTAATCTTGATAAAATATAGTCTCACTATGTTCATATAAAATAATACTTAATTAAATGAAAGAGGAATATTTTACATGGTACAATTTTTTAACTTGGAAATCGATATGTCTTTTTAGTTGTACTATTCGAATAATATTTATACTCAATTGTATTATTTTCAAGTACATTGATTGAATGGATCTTTTTTGTTTCTGGTACTGTTTGTATTAATTGAAAAATTGGTTCCATTTTTGCTTTTGATTGCTCAATTTGACTTTCTTCTAACTCATTAACATTAATAGTACTTGTTTTAGATCGAGCAATTTCCACAAATTCAGCAGCTGAACTACATTGTTGGCCACTCATAATTGCATTGTAGACCAGACGTTTTGTTGTTCCGCCGACTGCATCTACCACGCCCTTCCCATGGGAGGTGGCAAAAAAATTCCAAGATAATTTGATCTAAATAATTTTAAATTACATTATAATTAAAACTTTGTAAAAGTATAATTTAAATAATTACTTGAAAATCTGCAGCTAAACGACATAGATTCCTAAACAAAAATTTTTGTTTGAACTGTTGGCTTGCACCATCAGAAAATATA
This sequence comes from Rotaria sp. Silwood1, assembly GCA_905250075.1. NCBI lineage: Eukaryota > Metazoa > Rotifera > Eurotatoria > Philodinida > Philodinidae > Rotaria > Rotaria sp. Silwood1. Next base: position 26,989 of record CAJNOP010001390.1, read on the forward strand.
TGAATTTGTTTTAACTGTTGATATTGTTGTTTCAATTTCAAAAATAAATCTTCTAATACAGCACTTACACAATACTTATCATGTGTAAGATTATCTGTTACATAAACAAATGAATAACCAACATTTAAACACCAAGCATAGCAAGTAATTAATGAAACTGATTTTTTTGAAAAATATGAGCTTTGTATAGAATCTTGAACATCGATTCGAAAATTTTCACTAAAATCAATTTGTAAACAAATAATTTCATTAGTTGAATTTGTTTTTATTTTTTCAAAATAAGCTGCTTGCTGACGTTTAATAAATACATGTGATAAAAATTCATTAACTTTTGATTTCAAAATTGCTAAACAATCTTGAATTGTACCATTAAATTCAACTTTTCTTGAAAAACCATTTTTTAATACCCATTGATACCAATTAATTGTTTGTGTAAAATCAATAACATGTTTTGTTATATTATTATCAAAATTATTTGCACACAAGGAACATCGACTAAACATACAATTTTCATCTGTTTCACAACAGACAAGTGTTGCTGAAAATGCTTGAAGAGAATTTAGACCAGAACATGAAATATATCTTGATAAAGGTTTTATTAACAAATTAATATTTTCGTGATAAGCACATAAACAACTACGATGTGACATGTGAGACTGTAATAAAATATTTAATGGTCGTAAATCATTGAATGATGTTAATGATAAATGAACATTTGTATTGTCATATTCAGTTAAAAATAATGAATGTGCTTCACGTGAGCTAAATAACAGAATTCTTTTTTGTACTGTTGTTGATTGACCATTATCATCTTTAATTGTGATAAAGTCTCGTTTGCCTGGTAACTGATAGCTTATATCATCTCGATTATAAAAATTTATGACCAATTGTTTTAATTCAATTGGTAATGAACGTTGTACACGTTTGTGATGTGATATTGTTTTAGGAATGATGTCAAGTTCTTGTGCAATATGACGTATTACAGTAACACGTTTATTTGTATCTTTTGGTAAAGATTCAACAACACGTTTAACTGCTTTGCCAAGTGTTTGAGGACATTTATATGATGATTGTTTATTATTTGTACCTTCAAGGTCTTTTTTAGCACGATATTTTTTCGATGCTTGTTTTTGCCTATTACGTAATTGTTGTAATGAATAATCATTTAAATTTTTACGTCTATTATTATCACGAATGCGTGATTTTTCTTTCATTTGATCAAATTTTTGTTTATTTTTCAATAAATTTATTCGATACAATTTTTGTCGTTCAGCATTTGATTTTGCCATTAATTTAGTTATTACCGTAATAATGATATATATTAATATTCAACGAATGTAAAGAATATTAGAATATTTTCAATTAATAAGAGGTTGATATAGTTTTGAAAGGTATAAAGTTGACATTATTTTTAGAATTATAGATGATTGACTCGATTAAAACAATACGTTAATTTGAATTGGTACTTTTATTTTTTATTGGCTATTGTTTATGTGAACCAATCGAATATATTCTTATCACAATTTACCAATAATCAATGATACAATTCATTATCTACTCTGAATAGTGAATTTTGAATACTGATTCCATGTCCAAAAACCTCTGTTCTTAAATATCCAAAAATCACGAAAAGTGTAAAAAGCGTCATCGCGTTACGTATGGCTACTATACAATGAATTCTTTTTCTATAAGAATACATGCATCAGATAGCCCATATTAAATTAGCTTTAGACACCGAATGTTCCATAGAAAAAGTTGACGCAAACGAAGGAAAAAAACAAAAATACTTATTTTTCGTTACGCGATGACGCTATAAATTTGATAGTTTTACTGAATGTGGCTATGACAAACTGTAAAAAATAGGAAATCGATTGTTGTGCCAAATTATACCTTTATTAGCATAGAGTCAAATGCTCTTGATTACCTTTGTGTATATCAAAGTGTATCGATAGAAGTATTAGATTAATTACGAGAATGATATGATTATTCTTCTTTGCATATTAGAGCCATCTTTATTATTAAACACTGACTATGATTCTCAACACTAATTAAAAGAACAAAATATGTTTCTGTACCCTACGAACTATGCTCTACAAGATAGTAATAATGAATTACTGAAATGATGATTTTGAATTTATAGTGACTGAGGTTACGCGTTACGCGTTTTTGCTGATATATGAAATTTGATTTTTGCAGTTTGTCTCGCCTTTGTTATTCTAACATCTGCATGATATTTTCATACGATCTTGTCTCAATTACCCAAACCAAATCATCCGTATTGCTACACTGTCAAATGACGACCAAACGATGGTCGGTGATTCTTCGTTGAATACTTCGTAGATTTAAATAGAAATAGCGTATGTTTGTTATATCTATACTGATTAGTTCAAAGAGCAGTAAGGCACTCTCGCCGTGAACTTCTTATCACCATAAGATGCACCTCTGACTTTATGGAATAACATAGACATTCTTGATTCAGCATTCACAAAAATTCTATCATTTCATGATGTCAAATTATGTCCAAGAATAGATAAGAGACTCTATAACTGTGAGGAGCAACAGCTTTGAACTAGTGATTTATCTGATTATCAATTAACCTAACTCAATACGTAGTTGTGCATCAAGATGAGCAAAACAGTACGAAAGATGTATGTAAGATAATTCGTTCCCGACAATTATAGCTATTATTACCTAGGATTATAGTAGTGACTAGAAAAAATCCAATTACTGTAACATATAGTGGGTATTTTAAAAAGAAGTCTTTTAGTTATCAGTTAAACAAGTCCTTATTCTTATTCAATGCTGCAAAAATGAATTGAATATCTTATGCAAGTATTGGAAGTATGAGAAAAATTTGGACTGTTCATGTCGCGTCAAGGCACCTAAGTTTTTAACCCAGGATGTGTTCATTTTATGATTATCTCAAACGGTTCTCTTGTGATAGAAAAAACTGAGACTTTCACATAACATTACAAGAAAAAGAAGACAAATAGAGCTTATTTTTTCTTAGAAAAACACTTTTGCCTTTGATACAATATTCAGTAACCTAAACCTGCTGGTACAGGGTTTATAGCCTTTACTCTAAATGCTTATGTCTTGAAAGTCGACGAAAAAGTGCCACATCAATCATTCAATCAAAACAGGAAATAATCTCGTTAAGAATCGTGAACATATGAATGTCTGTTCATCAATGTTATACTATGAAATAGTGAGAAAATCATATTAAAATGTATGACGAGCAAATCATATCGTGTGCAAGACGGTACAGTTTACTGAAGCAACAAACATCTAACTGAGGGTAGCTTTAAAAAGTAATTCTATACATGTAGTTTTAATAAGAATAGGTCTATCAATGTTTGTTCTAGTTTGAAACACAGTATTTCATCAATAATATGCTTTCATGAGTTTGAATGAGCTCACAAAGGCGGATAACTGAAATCATTTGACTTTCTATGTGGTAGAACCTATGAATTATATGATTATTTTATGAATATTACCTCTAGGCGAACAAACTTTACTTGATAATCACATATTTATCGAAAAAAATAGTAGTGTCTTTTGTACTCTCTAAAAAAAAGGAGTTTTCCAGAACTATTTTTGGTTTTGCACATGCTGCAGAACCAATTTACAGTTCTGTATGATAGTACAAAACCCTGAAAGGTTCTGCCCAATAATGTTGAACCTTGTAAGGTTCTGTCAAAAAATGCTGAACCATAAAAAGTTCTTTGCCCAGAAATGCTGAACCAAAATGGTTCTGTCCAATGATGCTGAACTATCAAATGTTCCCTTTCTAGAAATGCTGAACCGATGAGGTTCTGCCCAATACTACTGAACCCTTGAAAGGTTCTGCCAAAAAAATGCTGAACCAAAGAAGTTCTTTGTCTAAAATTCCGGAACCCGAAAGGTTCTGCCCAATAATGCTGAACCTTGTAAGGTTCTGCCAAAAAAATGCTGAACCATACGATGTTCTCTGTCCAAAGGTGCAGAACCGAAAAGGTTCTGCTCAATATTCCTGAACCTTGTAAGGTTCCGTCAAAAAAATGCTAAACCATAAAAAGCTCTCCGTCCAAGAACGCTGCACCGAACAGGTTCCGCCCAATAATACTGAACCTTTTAAGGTTCTGTCAAAAAATGCTGAGCTATCAAAAGTGTTTTACCCAAAGATATTGAAACAGAAAAGGTTCTGTTAATTCTGCAGAACTCTTCGGGGTTTCTCAGTCCAAATAGGGAATTATAGAAGGATTTGACAAAGAAAATATGGTTCACCATATAATTATTGTGAAAACTTCTTTTCAAAAGCTCGATATAAAACATGTTTTTTAAATAGAGTTTAGAGTACATTCGACAGGACTATTTCATCACGTAGTTTTCATTTCTTTTACTTCGTGATATGTTACTGTACAAAGTGAACGATTTTTGTCAACCATCGAAAATGTTTTTATCTACGTATAATATCAAGATGAAATGAACTTTCTTTTCTTTTCTTTTTCAGCATTTTCACTTTATTTATGTCATTTAACTGCTATTTATTTCATGATAAGATTGAAATAAATCACCAACGTACTAAGAATACCTAGGTTATTTAAAATAAATATAGTAAATAACTACAAAAGTATATGTCACGTCTTGAGTGTCGGTCAAGAAACGAAATATAAATATATTGGGTTTTTCTTTAGTCCTAAGGGCATAGAATAGCGATATAGTGTAAGGATATAAAATAAAGGTATAGAATAAGGATATAGAATCTACATAATAAAGCACGGTTGTCTGTCCGTCTGTTACCAGATCAAAGATCAAAGATCAAAGGTTCAAGGTTAAAGGTCAAACACTTCTGGAATTTTCTACATCTTTCTCGAACGATGTGGACGTAACCACGAATCTAGAGACTTCTGGAACTTTCCACAATTTTATGGAATGTTCTCTGCTCAAGGGTCAAACCTTAATCTCCGCCGGTTCAAAGGTCGTATGGATTATTGTTAGTTTTAGAGGGTTCCAGGATTATGTAGACTCTACTAAAACGTAGGTAGTATAAGGAGTATAGGGCGGATGGGGAATATAGGGAATGTATGGAGTATAGATGTATAGAAGCTATAGAGAATACAGAGGGTATAGGAAATATCGGGGGTATAGAGATATATGGGGTATCGAAAATATAAAGGATATAGGAAGTGTAGAGAATACAGATGGTGTAGGAGGTATAGGGAATATAGAAGGGATGTAGGAAGTATAGAAATATAGGGGATATGGGCCGCATAAGGAATATTGGTAGTATATGTAGTATAAGGAGTATCAGAGTTTATAAGGACTTCAGAAAATATAGAGAGTGTCTATGTGTATCCAAAAAAAAGCAGTCGTGCAGGTTGCACCCGCTCTAGTTACTATGGATATAGAATAAGGATATACAGTAAGGCTAGGGGGAAGCAGTGGGGACTTCGCTCATGAAGTCCAATCAAGTCCTGAAGCCTTTTGAAACCTTTTGAAGTCTCGTGAAGTCTTGAAGTCCTCTATTTTTTCTCTGTCACGAAATCCCGTGAAGTCCGTGAAGTCCCTGAACTCTCCTGAAGCCTTTTGAAGTTTCTTGAAGTCCTATGAAGTCTCATGAAATCTCGCGCAGTTCCATGAAGTCTTTAGCAGTTTTGTGAAATTTGAAGTCACTATGGCTGAAGTTCGTTGAAGTTCTTGAAGTTTTTTGAAGTCCTAAAGTCTTGAAGTTCGCTGTTTCCCCCTTGGAGTCATACTATGGGCTATTTAATTTCAGTCTGAATTTATCAAATAAAAATAATACTTGATTTCAAACTGAAACGTGAGTCTAGGAGTGAGGGGGGGGAGTGACTGAGGGTGTGGGTGTTGGTCTGGGACCCACACACACACCCACACCCATGGTGCGGGTGTGGGCGCGCGAGTGAGGGTGAGGGTGTGCTTGTGACTTTGTGTACTATAGGCTTTAGTCCCCTGCACAAGGGACTAAGCGGGGACTAAGCTTTTCGTGGGGGGGACTAAGGGGGACTTTGCAGGACTAGGGGAGACTAAGGGTTTTTAGTGGGACTACGTAGTATCAAACGAGAAAAGTTTGATTCGGAAGAAGTTGGTGCGGTTTTTTTGATTTTAGAATTCAGTTTGAAATAAAAAAGCCCATAGACTCCTTTTTTATCAGTTTCAATCAACTCTAGCTCAATATTGTTTTCCACAATGACATTGGCTTAGAGGAGTAAGCCGAGGGTCAAAGAGCGGCGGCGCCTACTAGGCTTTATGTTTTCTACGTCGTCGTCGGCGGCTTTAAGTATAAATTATTTTTTTCCACAGTGGTGGCAGCTGCTATAGCTTATGTTTTTCTGCACCGGCAGTGGCTTTAATAACCAGAAAAAAAACGTTTTCGCTCCTAAAAGTCGAAAAAATGACCCATTGCAAATGTATCTATGTCAACGGCGGTGGTGCTTCATACTATTATCAAAAATTTTCGTTCGTGTCGGTGTCGCACTGGCCGAACTAATTGTTCATAGCGGCGGTGGCTAAAAAAATCTTAAAATTATCTACGATTTCGTGGCGGCGGCGGCTCAGCTCGGTGACTTACACCACTACATCGGCTTCTTTGAAAGTATTCTCGACTTTGTATGCATGCTCGATGAAGCTTTGTGCTAAGTCTTCATCAACGGCAGCAATAAAATCGAGC
>CAJNOP010001391.1:0-33619 GCA_905250075.1 Rotaria sp. Silwood1
AGTGTGTGTAAACAGTTTCTTCGATTAATAAAATAGAAGTTTATTGATACTTAAAGAGAAACTACGTTTTAATTTACTTGAACTTTGGGCATGGCACTAGTGTCAAATTTGAAACTTGAATCTACTTGAAATTTCAAGTTTCAAGTTTCAAGTTTGACATATATGGCTGGGTATGGATCGGTGCCTGCCAGACCTTTTTTTTGTACCACATCTCCACCCACACCCACACTTACATACACGCCTCAAAACCGTTAGTGCAGCTCTGCTGTGAATTCTTGTATATATTCAGTAACTCTTTTGATATCATCATTTGATACGTAACAAAATACTTATTTGAATCAGAAAGATTGTAGAGCAACTCACTATCTACTCATATCATTAATCTGCCATGACAAAACTTCTTCATTGAACATGATACATTCTTTCTCTTGGTCTTCATTAAACATTCTATAATATTTGTCTAATTGTTCTAAATCAGCATCGGCTTTCTTCACGACACGGCGCATTCGCAATAGACGACGATTAATATCTCTCACCAATGAATTGTGGTGAACGCCACTATATTGACTGTAATTAAACGAATAGATTATTTTGTATAGTTTAAACGCTTCTTCATAATTTTTAAATGCTGTCTCATATTCTTTTAATTCCTCGTATATGATACCTATACGATGACACAATTTTGCAGCATTGAAATCATCTTTTGGTACGGTTTCCAAATAAATTTTCAGAGCTTTTCCGTCAAATGTTAGGGCTATTTTGTATTCGTTGTAATAATAATGCACATTTGCGATACTCTTGTAACTTTCAGCTAAATCAAGGTGTTGTTTGTTTGTAGTACTTAGTGATTCTCGTATTTCTATTGACATCTTGTTATAAAGCATTGCCATATCATAATCTTTCTTCATTTCATAAACATGACCAAATTTATGATATGTACTGGCTATGTGAATGTTTTGCGCATCGCCATAACATTGTATTTGAATCGTTAAAACTCGTTCGAAGTTCACCAAGGCTAAATCATAATCACCTTTCTTCACATATTCAATAGCTAAACGATTGTATGTAGCTTCTGATGGATAAACCGTGGAAGCAAGTTTGACTATACCACGTGCGAGCGGATTACCTTGTTTATTCTCTGTACTTTGGCATTTCACTTCCTTATAACGATCAATCTGAACATATGAAAGAGCATGCTTCGTTTGATCTGTTGCAATTCCCATTTCAAAAAATAATGATTCAAGATCGTCCAATCTAGTTTGTGAGGGGAACTCTTCTTTCCTATATCGATACAGTTCTTTTAATTGATGTACATGTTTATTGGAGAGTTGAAGTTTTAATATATAGATTTGTCTTTCTTCGTCTCGTTTTACATCCAATATACGAAAGACCGTATCCAACATAAACAATATATCGTCTTCTTCCTTGCCGAAATCACTCAAATGAGAGGTGGGTGCATAAGGTTACAATGATTGTACACTAGTGTCAACTTCAATATCGTAGAGAATGGATTGCCATTCATCATTCATATCGTGTGCTGACGTGAAGAATAATGCTACCTGTTCTTGTTCGCTAGTCGAAAAAAGTGAATTAACAGAAATATACTGGCCAAGCTCGTTCTGTAATTGTTGTAGTTCATCTTTAGACATTAGTTGTCCACGATATACATGAATTACTGGCGTGGGTGTGGGGTATGGGTGTGGGGTGTGGGTGTGGGGTGTGGGTGTGTGCCGGTGTGTGGGTGGGTGTGGGTGTGAGTGTGGTTGAGGGTGTGGGGTGGGCGTGGGTGTATGGGTGCGGATGTGGGTGTGGCTGAGGGTGTGGGGTGGGTGTGGGTGTGGGTGGCGTGTGGCTGCAGGCTTGCGTGTGCGTGTCGGCGAAGAGAAAAAGACATCCAGACACACACTGACACCCATACCCACACCCCACATCCACACACCCACACCCCACACTCACACCCACACCCACACCCACACACCCACGCCCACCGACCCACAAAAGATATCACAGACTAACTATTTCATGATGATTATAAATCTTCCGTTTTCTTTTTTCTTCTTTACCTTCTATCTTATTTCCTCTTATCGTCATGTCATTCTTAACTTCTGTTTTATGTGTTAACCTTACTTTGTCAACCTCATTTATAGGGACAATAAAATTACATGTCAAAAAAATTGCGGGGTAGCTTGAAACTCATTGATAAACTTTTTGATAGCATGATCGAAAGACAATGATTCAACGTTTAAATGTTCTCGATGTAATGGATTTCTATCGTGTTTTGTATCCGAACAACAATGGCTTCTTGGTCATAAATATGACTATCTTCAGTTATATGAATGGACTGCGAAATAATTCAAAGGTTATCGAGAAAACTAGTCAGTCACTCAAATCTAAAAAAGTTATGCTCTAAAATAGGTTTTTTCCAATCTAAAATAAACGAAGAGGGTAATATGATGTGTGGTTTGTTATGACTGTTTGTTTCATTCTTGTGTCAACAAAGTAATAATAATAGCGATGACGCAATTCATGAAATTTCATACGCTGAATTGACACGAAATCTTTGAAGCGTAAGTGTAGAGAAGAAATTGGAATTCAAGTGCAGATCAGTAAGATTGTTTTGAAAAATAACTGAATTTGGTTGGAGAAAATTGATCTGAGCGCACTTAATGAGTGTCATTCATCATGTGTACAGTCTAAGTTGAGTGATCTTTACTCTATAGACACTAGACGATCTAAAAGATTTTTTTCGCTAATATTTCATTTGAAAGATAGAACAGTTTTTATAGTTATTCTAACAAAAAATATGGTAAATAGAAACATCCATAACTCAGTCAATAATAGACTTAGAATTCTAAAACTTTAACACAATTAACTTGACTGAATCCACACACAACATTTCAATTTTCTAGCTTCCCTTCTCACTGAATTACAGAAATTTCAAGCTCGTCACAGATTTGTTATCGAAATTCAGCTGCTCTAGCTCATTAAATTTTAGTCCAATAAATTCAAACTTTTAGAAGAAAGATATTTTACATATTTAAACATGCTCATATTGTGAATACATTGAATAATGAGTGCCGATTTTTAAATATATAAAAAATCAAACTATCTGAATATAAAATGAGGCGGAAATTCAATCAGCTGAGTCATATTTTGTTTTTCTTCTTTGATCTTGCATAATAAGACGCAATTAACCTTACCTTATGTCATTGGAATCAATCATATTCAAAAAAATCAAACAGAAATTCAAAAAAAACCTTTTCCATAATTTTCAATGTTTGTTTAATGTGACATTCTGCAAATACAAAACTATTGAGAAATAAACCCATATAAAATTTGCTTTTCTTTTCAAATGAGATAAAAATTAATGACAACATCCCAGGAAGTAATACGGTTTTATTCATTCTGTTAATAGCATCGAAAAATCCTTAAGAGACTTAATAGACATTGTATAAATTCTGAAACTTGAACTAAAATAATCGATCATTTTATTTCTTTACTAAAACAAAAAAATGTTGTCTTATGAAGAGAACCTATTCAAGTCAATATGTTTAACATTTTTCGAATTTCACAAAATTGGTTGGACTTATGAAAAAAAGCTCAGTTATTATTTACAATTGTTAATTGGACATCATCATCTGCTCCTTCGGATCGACAACTCAAATTTCAACATCTTCTTAATATCATCTCAGATGATACAATTGTGCCCCTAGTATCAGCTGATCAACTTCTCAATGTTATCCAAACACAACCATCTACTGATTGGAGTGGTACACTACTCTCTTTAGTAACTTATCAAATTGACAATAATTTTAAATTTACCGATGAATGGTTAAAACCATATATATCGCTAGCGCCAATTAGTCCTATTTCAAGTAATAGTAACCTCAGAAATACCACTACAGAAACTGAACGAACAAGAATACGAACCGATACAGAAACATTCTTACAACAAAAAAAATCAGATCTCCTACGAATTTCATTGCAAACCATAGATTCAATACCGTTTCATAATTTTCATTATTCACCAGAGTCAGAACCATTAGAAGAATATCAATCGATTTTGAATGAGAATTTAAAAGAATTAACATATCTCAAATGGCCCGCAAGTGATATTGCATCAATAAAAAGTGTGATTTTAAATCCTCATAATTTTAACAATCTCGACATTCTCAAAACATCGATTCTTCTGGTTGAAACAATTGTTACCAATCGGTTGTCTGAATCAAATACAGTTAAACGAATTCTTAAATGTTTGCTAGCAAAACCAAATAATAGTCGAATTTGGATGGAAGAATTACAAAAAAATCGTAAAAGAATCAGGTTCAGGTAAAATTCTACAATCTTTACTCGAAGAATTGATCAATCTAAATCCAAATCTAACAAATCCTTCTGATTTAAAACGTATGTTTCAAATAGTTATGAATTATTATACAAACAACGTTTGTCGATGGACAGTTCATGATATCAAAAAATGGTCACGAACATATTCTTCAACAAACAGCCATCCTTTTTCATCCGATGCTGATTTTTATAAAATGGCAATCATCGTACGAGCTGCATGTCTTCATAAACAATATTTACCACGTGATATACAAATCTTATCTGTTATTCTCATGTTAACACATAATACATCAGGTGGGCGAATTGGGCAAATTAAAACTGGGGAAGGTAAATCAATTATTGTTTGTATGTTAGCTGCATATTTAGCTGTTGGTAAACAAGGTAAAAAAGTAGATATAATAACTACATCTGAAGTTTTAGCAATACGTAATACAGAAGAATTTAAAGATTTCTATGATATGTTTAATCTTACATGTACACATAATTGCCGGGATGGTGAAAAAAATGATCAAACAAATTATTCATTAGATATTGTTTATGGTACAGTCAATCATTTTGCTGGTGATCTTTTAAGAACAGAATTTTATTTACAAAATGTACGTCAAAATTGACCATATGATGCAGCTATTGTTGATGAAGTAGACAGTATGTTTATTGATCAATCTAACAGTTATACCCAATTAGCTTCATTAACACCTGGCATGAAAAGTCTTACTGTAATATTTCGTTTAATATGGAATTGTTTTTCTACATATCATATATCAAGTACTGGTCGTGATAATGATGAAGATAATGATTGTTTTGTTATGAAAAATGAACAAAATGAACCTTGTAAAATAAATATACTTACATTTATTGAAAAGAAATTAGAAGATCAAAATCTTTTACGTTATCCAAATTATCGTCAACAATATATACAATCAAAACTACGAGCATGGATCCAAAGTTGTAAACATGCAATGTATTCAATGTATGAAAATATTGATTATGTTATATCTGACGATGGAAAAATTGTTGTTGTTGATTATCAGAATACAGGTGTTTCACGCACTAATATGCATTGGAATAATGGTTTACATCAATTTCTACAATTGAAACATAATTTAAGACTATCACCTGAACGAATGTGTGATTCATTTTTTTCAAATGTAACATATTTTAAGAAATATCAACCGAATTTATATGGAGTAACAGGTACAATTGGAGCCAAAGCGCCACAAGATTTTGTACGTGATGTTTATGGAGTTGATGTTGTGTTTATACCGAAGTATTTAGATAGTGATTTTAGGATTTGTCCAGGTCAGTGAGAAATATTCTAGTAAGAACGGTGTTCCTTTTGCATTCATGTAGCTTTGTTTTTAGGTCAAGTTGCTCGATCTCGTGATCAATGGTTCGGTAAAATTTCTACAGAATGTCGCGAGATAGCAATACAGAAAAAACGTGCTGTTCTCATTATCAGTCAGACGATTGCTGATGCCGAAGATATCGCAAAGAAATTGAAATCTTCACTGCACCGAAATATTAAACTCTACGTACGAAGTGATCTAAAACAACATGTAAAACCTGAAGATGTACATGAAGGTGATATTATTGTTGCAACAAATCTAGCAGGACGTGGTACAGATATGAAACCAGTTACAGCTGTTAATGATCGTGGTGGATTACATGTTATTGTAACATTTCTTTCACGAAATCTTCGTATTGAACAACAAGCATTTGGTCGTGCTGGTAGACAAGGTAAACCTGGTAGTGCATGTTTAATAATCTATCAAGATATGCCACCTGAACTCTATTCATGGATTGATGAAGCTCAATCGATAGAAAGATTTAAAGTTATACGAGATAAAAATGAAGTAAAAATAATTCAACAAGCATTGAATCTTGTACGAAAGATTGAAGCGAAAGATCAACTTTTGAAACAATTTTTAGATCTAGTGCACAGTGAACGAGATTCAATTGATTTTGGTAATAATAAAACTTATCGTCCAGGTTTTGATTCAATGAGAGAAACATGGGCAAATTTTTGTTCGAAAATTGATGATCTACATAATGAAACAGAAGTTCAACGTGAATATCAGACATTTGCTAATTCAATAAGAACACGATTTGATCAATGTCTTACATTAAAACGAAATGTTACACCGCGTTATACTCTTATTCCGTTGAGCCATCAACTTGTTCCAATCGCTGTAACAGATCAAGAATATGAAAAACAAATCGCTGAAAATGATATTGAAATATTAAATGCATTAATTGAATATCCAAAATATCTAATCGATGCTGGTATTAACGAATTATGCGGTAAGAAACCGCCTGGTACTCGATTGCGTAGTCTCAAATTATTACAAGCTGCACAGCAGCTTGATAATACTGATTTCATTACCTATTACAATCAAATTCCGTCTTTGATTGATCAAGAAAAAATCGCGGATGCTACACAAGCTGTGACTAATGCACTTGAACATCTTCAACAAGAAATGCATTATCGTGAAATGTTAGGTATATTCAATGCTATACAGCCATCTGATAAGAATAAGAAAGAACAACAACCACGTTTTGTAGCTGAAATTCTCTTTCTAAATGTTGTCAAAGCATATATTCAAGGTGCAAAAGATCAATTAGAGAAATTTGATTCTGATAAACATGAAGTTGAATGTAAAATTGAATATTGGAAAGAAGTAGTAGAAGAACAATTGAAATCTACTCCATATGCACATCTTATGGCTGAACTTGAAGATGAACGAACGGAATGGGCTTTTGAAGGATTACAATTTCGTTATCAATTTGCAATAACAGCAAAACGTTCTTGGTGGAAAACTATATTTGTCTTTATTATGGGCATTGCGCAAGTCGTTGGAGGTGCTATATTGTGCTTTTATGGATATGTGAAATTTGGCACATCTATGATCGGACAAGGTTTGGTTGATGTTTTTACAGCTGTTGGTAAGTATGAATAAAATCTTATTATGTTCTTACTTCTAATTTCCTTACATCTTTTATATTCTCTTTCTTTCCAGCTACAAAGATTACAGATGATTTTAGTATTTCTGATTATTTCAAGAATAAAATTGTTTCCTATGGTACACAATTGTTTGATCTTGGAATGCTAGATCGGTTTGTTACACCACTTATGTCAACACAAACAATTAATATTATTGGCTTTGGTGCCAAAACTGTCCATGAATTAGCTACAAATGGAATTAATCTTGATTCCTTAAAAAACGCTGCCTTAGGTGCACTACAAGTAGCTGGTGTAAATGGAAATAGTTTGAAATATGCCACAACAATTGTGGAAAATATTGATACGGCTTCAGCTTTAATATCGGGTGATTTCAAACAAATAATGAATGTAAAAACAGTAAATAATTTTTTGCAATTATTTTGGTGGTGAGAATGCATTACTAAAAGGAAAAGAAAAAGAAATTTTAAGTCGAGCACTTAATTTCAGTGTAGATCTTTCGCATTTTGACATAAATAATCCATTATCAAGTGCATTTAAATTAGTTGAAAAACAGATCGGCTCATTACCTGTAACTCAATTAATAGCTAATGCACTTCCACAAGCACTAGAAGAAGAATATGCTAAAAGAAAGAAAGATTTTAATCAACTAATTCGTACAACAATTAGTTTGGTCAAGTCAAGTGAACATTTAACAACAGCTGATGCTGCACAAGCTGTTACAGAAATCTTTCATGCAACAGATCCATCTTCTATCTATGAAGCAAATAAACATAAATTAAATTCAGGTGTTCGTTCTATTGTCGAACCATGTATTCAACAGTGTAAACAATTTCAAGATCAAATCAAATTTCTTGAAAATCAACCTGTGGTCCGAAATTGTTTTGACATGTTACGACAACAAAATATTTCATATGAAACACTTATGAAATCCAATGGTTCGAACTTAATGAAAACTATCATTGGACAGCAATTACAATCAAATAACAAACAAGCAGACATTCTTAAGACTGTTCTTTTCAATTCAGTTGATATATTAGTAAATTCTACAGGTCAAACTAGAGGAATAGATGTGGTAAATAGTGATGTAGGAAAATTATTAAAAAATCATATAGAAATGAACATAATTCGACCATGTTTGGATATTCAACAAGAAAAAGATCTGAATAAGGAAGATCAAAAGCCGATGAATCAATTCTCAACTGCATTCGAATATTTACAAAGACAGGGAGCAAATGGTCATAGACAATAAATTGTATAAAAGTAAAGGCTGTCTTCGTCAACTGTATTTTTTTCTTTCACCGAAAAAAAGTAATCACCCTCAACTTTGTTAAAAATGCTTATAAGAAGACAACTCTTAGAATGAGAATTAAAAGTGACACAAACAAATCACTTTATAAAACTTTTTTGAAAAATTTTAATAAATAAATGTACTTCAAATAAAATAAAAATGCAATATATATACAGAGTTTGACTGGGATCATGTAAACAAAACAATAACCGAACTCATACCAGATTGAATCACGAAAAAAATTCTGGACCTTGATTCAGATCACAGTAAATTGACCGATGTTGAACTTCACATAGGACAAACAAAAGTTTAAATGAGATAACAAGTGCGTTCTTTTCAGTTTTGAGAAATCTCGAATAGATTCACTGAAAAGAATGATTAAGTTTCGAACAAAGTCCACTGTGATTGGCCAAAAAGTATCTTCGACTTTGCGTTGAGTCGGGTCCAGGCATGCTTGGGTCAGGTCGGATCGGATCAGATTATGATCTGATCGGGTTTGCGTAAGTTGAAGAAAAATCTGATCCACGTCGAACTCTGTTATATATATGGTGCGTTCGAAAAGTTTCCGGACTGATTTTATTTAAAAACAATAGAGTGTGGGTTTGGTTGAAGAGAAGCATACACACCACCCCCCACCCCCACCCCCATACCCACCCTTACGCCCCACCCACATCCACACCCACACCCATACACACCCACATCCACCCACACTCACCCTCTTACCCACATTCACGACCCGACCCTTCTTCGTTGTTGTCCAAATTTCGAAATTCTGTTTAGATTGTATAAGAATAAAAATTCGAGATCAGAAAAGGCATCAGTTCTAGAATATTGTTACTTGAAAAAAGTGCTGAGCACACTAAGTTTTGGTATTGACAAAACGGTATGTCTTTTAGAGTAATCATCCCATCACATACGGTAACAAGACTTCTCTATACCAGACAAGTTTTATTGGGTAATTAGCATCTTTTAGCATTGAAGAACCAGCTTGAGTGATTATAATCGATATTCGTCATACTGGCATTAGTAATCATCAGAAAATCACAGGCTTGGGTTAATCCCATAATCAGGAGTGTAGGACATTCAATGGTCTTAATGTCACTGGTGCCAGACATCTACTTCATATCTATGTTTGAATGAAGTGCGCGCTTACGACATACTCCTTAATAGTATTGAGTGTTTCGTATAGTTATTCCAATTATATTTTGTGTAAATCAGGTTTTATCGATGATTCCGGCTCGATTTGCAAGTTTATATATGTAGGGTTGATTGTCTTGCCATATCTCTTTGAGTCTTCCTAGACTACATCGTGAGGTTTATAAATTTTACAACTTTGGTCAGCTGCACTCAATCTCTTTTGAGAAGCAACGGTAATTCAGAATTGATTTAATCGTTCGCGTTTAATCCAAAGTTGTATTGTCACATCTACTTCTTCATCGATAAAGAATGCACCATTTGCTTAACAGGCATATTAAGAGCTGTGTCATTCTAAAATCAATCAATATAATAGACCATATTATTCATAGCCTGCATCTTTCCTTCATGAGTGTACCATAAATTGCTGTGCTTCTAAAATAATTATGATCGTAGGACGCATCCCATCATGGTACAGCAGTTCCAGGACAGGAAGTTTTACCGATTCCTTTAATGATACTGTTCAGATGACTTTTATAGTGAAGTCTTCATGGTACTTTTTAGCCATGTTCATTAAAATAAATTACATAAATAGATTGAAGAAACAACCAACAGCGATCAAGGTTTCGGTAGTAATCTGGACAATTTTATGATAACAGAAGTTCTTTGCATTCAGTATAATCAGCATCAAGATTAAAATCTGTAAAATGCTGGTAATGATGATTAAGCTCATCGAATTTTAATTTCATATCGACGGATGAATCAAAGCATGTTGGTTATCGTTGGATGTATGTTGAGTACAAAATGTGGTCATGAACTGATGATGCTTTTCAGTGTTTCAATCTTCATACTCTAGCCATCACATGGATTTTTCCATGGTCAATACTAATTGTGTGCTACATAGAATTAGTAGTTTTTCAACAAAAAGTGATAGAACTTCTGAGGAAGAAGAAAAAAACAAGAGTTCGAGAAAAATCTACAAGGATAATGTTGAATGGAGAGAAACGTCTCACAGTAAGCGAATAATAGTCCAATTTCAGAAAAAAAGATAAAAATATGATAGCATCACACATCTTCGCCAATAAAATGAAATAATCGGCAAATAGAAGGTGGTTACAAATGATAATGATTTGGATACTCCATCGAAAAACTAAATAAAGATTTTTAATAGCCAGGAAACACTCAAATATACAGAAAAGTGTCTACGATAGGTGATGAAATTAAAAACAGAATATGCAACAGATAACTGTTATCAAAAACATAAGACGTAGTTAAAACGACTTTATCAAGAAGAGAAATAAATAAATATTCATGATCGAAAAAAGAATACAGTATATATAGTTAACATAAAAAAACATATAGACACAAGAGCGACAAAACGCAAATGCTTTGATTGTGGTGAAGAGGATGATAGAATTATAGAAGAGACACATATTGACATGAAACTGGTCAGGATAGTTGACATGATCGGATAGTATGACTAAATAAGAAGTTCGTTTGGTATTCGCAAGATGCAGTTTTTGTTGGCTGCTCTATTTATTATTTTCTAATATATCCCTTGAATATACTAGACTGTGTTGTATGTCCTTTACTGTTGTTCACTATTATAAGTTCAAAACCGAGGATCCTTCTCAATTAAATATTACTATCTAAAGTGTTCATTTAAACGGTTCAACTATTTACAACTTCAATAGTGTTGGAGAATTTATCAGGAAAGCAGTTTGATAATTCAACCGGTATATAGAAATTAACTTTTGTCGTTCTTTGAGGCTCAAGTGATAGTCAAAAACGGATATGAAGCATTTGAAAGAATTTTTTTTCTATGACTAGAAAACTTGCTAACATAATATATTATTAATGACGTCATTACAGAAACAGTTCTCTTCGCAAGCGAGTTGCTTCATCCTGTGTTATCAGAGTTCTTGTACCTTCTCTATTGAGTGGTGCATTCTTCAAAGGTGTGGATGATACATAGTCAATGTATTCGGAAATATTGTTTTTATAATACTCTCTTCTCGCACCACTAACTTCCAACATATTGCTTAGTTCCAACTGTAATGCACTATACATATCTCCGTTTTGAAGATGTTGATGAATAGTTTCATGATAATCAGATGCCTCTCGACTTCTTCCTGTTGAAGCAGCTTTTACATGATCTTCCACAAACATGACCATAGCTGGCATACTATATTCGCTTATATTTTCGTAGGGTGTACCTTTACGTGAAGCTTTTGGAGGGATGTGATTTAGTTCAAAAATTCTCTTTCGTCCTCTGAGTATTCTATTTAAACGACCGTACTTACCTGCACGTGGATATGTATCAGACGTGTACATCTCCTGGAAAGAAGGCTGTAGCTGAGCTCCTCCTGTGATTAATAAAGCATTTGCTTCTCGTGGATGATGATATTGGATCCATTGTTGTACTTTCTCTATTTTCGAAAACTGACTAGGATTCGTTTCTATGCTTTGGGCTCGAGCATTACGAAGATCGTCGATAGATTTATCGACATTTTTATCATTTAATATTTTCTGAATAACAGTATAACCACAATTATTTTTCTCGCTTGGAATATCAATAAGAGTACCATCTCCTGACATAAGTTGAAAATGTCCTATACCAACATTTCCATTTGCATCTGCTGTTCCTTGCGTGTATACTATAATGTTTGTACCATGTGCCTTATCCTCTTCCGTAGGCTGGTAATTCTCATCATCTACTATTTTTATATCTAAGTTATTTTCCGCAGCAAGTGCCATCATATCAGAAAGATTTGCTGGTTTATCGCTTCTTACTTCTTCAATATATTCTTTTGTGTTTTTATCGACTGTTCCAGTGTTATGTACATCTCGCTGTTGTGGGTGTTGAGACTGATAAATAATATCACATTGACTATATGCAATCGTATAATCCTTAGCATTATATCTAATTTGCTTTGCAATAGTGTTATATTTACTTCCACCTTTTTCTGCTTCAAGTTGTTGATTTTCTCGATTTTGACTATCGGAATTTTGATTCGTATCAACAATAAAATGATGCTGTACTCTTTCTGAAATAGCCTTTGTCAATTCACCCATACCATAAGTACTCCACGGAGAAATAAGTTGTGATTGTGTTATTCGAAATACTTGTTCTGTTATCGTATCGGATACTAATTTCATGATTTCATTGAAATCATCGATTACTACGTTCGATATATTTTCATGTAATGAAGTGAAAAATTTTATGATCGTTTCTTTATGCCTATTAAATTGTTTGAAGTCAACTTTATTTAATCTATTCGGAAAATTCTTATTTTCTAATTCGTCATTGAATTCTACGATGCCTTGGTCGTCAAGAAGACTTAGAATTTCTTTTGTATCTTCTTTGCTGATCATACAATAGTGATTTAGAACCTGATACATGGACAAAGTATCTCGATCTATGTCTGTAAGCTTCTTTAAGAGTTTATCATGAACATTTTGAATAATAAACGTAATTTCATACATTCCATTCAGGGTGCCAAGTATTCTAATACTCATACTTGCTGGACTGCGTATTTTCTCGACACTTGAAAGCATACCTTTACATAAAGGACCGCCAATGGAGTTCCACTGTTTACGCCAGAAACTATGTTCAGGATTAATTATTTCGATGACTATTCTGTGAATTTTTCCTTTCATTTGTTGTTTTCGACTCATTAGGTCGATTGCATACATTTTACGAACTATTTTGAATAGATCAGATTCAGTAAATTTGCTATTTACTCGATTTTGTATGGACGCCGAAATCTGTGGTTTCATTTGTTCTAATACGAAATTCGATCCAATATCTACAATCTTATTCAAACCTTCTCTTAGTGCAGCTTCGCCAATAGTTACACCAGTGAACTTGACCGCTAGACTTTTCAAGTTTTTTCCTGTCTGAATTAATGTTGTACCTGCTGATTTTCCACTAGTTATTAACTTTGTACCAGCTTGCTCAAGTAGTTCTTGTCCTGCTCCTGTCACAACCGTCTGAGCTCCTTTAGCTGCATCTTTAATCGATGAGAATCCCATTGAAACAGCTGAAATAACTAGACTTACTGCTTTTTGTTTACCATAATCAGACCAACTAAATTGTCTCGTACTATAAGCTCGATAGGCAGTAAACAAATCTGCAGCTCCTTCAGTAACCAGACCCATTCCTACAGTAGCTCCGAATCCCGTACAAATAAGAGCAGCACCTACTGCTATTTGAACAACGCCTAGGATAGCTACGCTAGCAACACTTAGCCATGGAATAAATCTCTTCTCGCTAATTTCAAGTAGATATTCGATTCCTCGTCCTGAAAATTCTGAAAGTTCTAAGTCTGGCTTTGAATCGCTCATAAATAATTCACTTAAAGATTTGACTTTATTTATTTCTATATTTTCTTGATCGATGGGAGCTATTTCTATTAGTCTTTGTGCTTGAACATTTGACAAATGCTTAAAGACTAAACTAAAATCTAGATTTTTTTTTCTTATTTGTTTTATTAAAGTTTGAGCCATTTCCTTTCCTAATTGATCAAAATGAACATTGATAGATTCATCGTTTAGTCCATTCAACAGATTGTCGAAATCTATATTAATGAAATGAATATTAAAATTTGCATTCGGACAAATTGAAACAATATTTTCAATTGTTTGTGTATTTAAATCAATTAATTTTATCCACATATGATCCTCTTTATTTTCTTCGATTTTTTTCTCTGCTGTTGTCTTATCGACTAATTCTTTGATATTGTCAGCATTCTTTTCTTCGTTTTGAAACGTGCATAATTCAATGCCTTGTATGTGGACAGAACGAAGAACTTCTAATAATTGTTCTTTTCTATCGAATATTTCAAGATTAATGTTTTCGGATTTTATTTTCCTACATTTCTCTTGAATGTTTTCTCTATGCAAATGAAGAAATTCGACAGTGAGTTTCGAATCATTTATTACTTCGGTTTTTAAAACTTTGGATACTTCATTTGCAGATACAAAAGTTAAATTAAAGCGCACATTCTCTTCTGTTTGCTTTTCAATTATTTTTATTGCATCTTTTACTTGTAAACGAGATTCTTCTTGTATTTTATTGTTGTTAAGAATAATATCTATATCAACTGCACACGAATCCGGAGATAAAGAATCCGGCAGTAAATGACGATGAAAAAATGAACTTTTATCTTTTAATTCTACTAGAGCCACCTCTTTTGTAACTTCCTGAACTTCGATATTAGGATTGATAAGCTCTTTCAATGTTTCTGAATTAATCTGAGATATACTGATCCTAATATCTTTATAATCACTATTCAGAATACGTCGTTTTGTATTGCTCAAGCGATCAAGTAAGTTAGGTTTTGACATTGCCCGATCTATAGTCTGAATAGCTTGATCAATGGTACCCATATCTTCTCTCACAGTAAGATCATTGAATGTTACTTCATGTTCTCGATCTTTTGATAAAATTTGAAGAGGAGCTAAAAAGTCTGCTCGAACGTAGCCGTTTTCAGAAACGATTTTTTGATAAATTCTATTGTAAATTTTAGAATTTGTATTTCTATCAAGAATCCTCTCATCAAATGTTACGGTTAAAAGCCAATTATTCAATTGGATATCATCTATAGTCCATTTAGCTATTTTATTTTCTATTCTATTTTTGTAAATAACTATGAATTTATCTTCATCTTCTTTTGTGATCCCAACTTCGTCACAATTTTCTATCGAAGCTTTGTATCGATCACTCTGATCAGAGGAAATTAAACGAATATTACACCATTTCCCAATACCTTTCTCAATTTCATCATGCGTAATGACTTTTTTAAATACGCCACTATTATCTGCATCGGTTTTCATGTTTTTACAGTCCATGATATCCGTGATTTGTATTAATCTGCGAGATTTTCTAATTACATTCACGACATTTTCTAAACTATTGCAATAGCTACCTAAAATATTAATTTTTTGTATTAATTGTTTCGATAGAGGACTATTCATATTGAACGATCTCTTTTGTAAAAGTGTTTGGATTGATGTTAGTAAAGCCATTTCTTCAGCTAAGATTTCAAGTGCTCTACGGAATGCTCTCATAGCTGCTTCCTTATAGCCGAACTCTTGTTCATTCGAGCCAATA
Organism: Rotaria sp. Silwood1; assembly: GCA_905250075.1. Lineage (NCBI taxonomy): Eukaryota > Metazoa > Rotifera > Eurotatoria > Philodinida > Philodinidae > Rotaria > Rotaria sp. Silwood1. The sequence goes on from CAJNOP010001391.1 coordinate 15,844, forward strand.
AGTTGTTCTTTACCTTTTATTAATAACCAGCCTTTACCAACGAAAGCTGCCGCACAATGATTTGCATCAAGCTCTATAGCATTATTGAAATGCTTCATCGCTTCATCATACTTATTTTTCAGCGATGAATCGTTTATGATTAAATCATTGCCTATGTTGATACAATGATAGGGGTTCTTAATCACACAATCATTGGCGTAGTTACTCAGTATATTTTCACTAAATTTTTCGTAGTCAGCATGAATTTTCTCTATATTGATAGGAAATTTTTCATCATCAATTTTACGTAAAAACATAGCCCATTGTTCTTCAATACTGAGTAAAGTATTCATCTCAACAACAGACGGACCCACATGTACAAATGTACTTTTTACATTATTCTTTACGTTTGTCCACCAGTTAATTTTCTTCCTAATTTTTGAGCGTATCACTTTTAGTAACGAACAAAATTTAATAAAAAGCTCATCTTTCAATGTAATGACTTTCAATTCACAACTTTCAAAATCACATAACATTTTCGTTTCAATTCTATCTCGGATTTGTGTAATTTTTTGTATATCAAAATCTTCATATTCTATTAAATTAATTACATTTAAGATTCTTTGACTTGTACCTCGTTTACCTTGGCGTGATGTTCTGCCAACTGCTTGTTCTTCGACACGTTTATTAGGCGGCATAAATGTTACAATAACATGAAGACCGCCATGTTTTTCTATTTCCTCCGTTTTTATATCTGTACCTCGTCCTGCCAAGTTCGTAGCTATAATTATTTCTCCGGGATTTATATTTGCGACATTCTTCTCCTGATTCATATCATTCATCGTATAGAGTTTAATCGCACTAGAACGATATTTTTGCTGCAATTTTTCTGCTATGCTTTTGGTATGTTCGATAGTTTCACAAATAACTAGAGTTCCGCGTTCTTTACTCGATTCATTTATTGCTGAATGACAAATTTCTTCTAACCAATCTTTTTCGTTCATGACTACAATGTCAGGTAATGAAAGATGTTGTTTTTGACGTAGACTAGGAATACTAACAAAATCTACATGATAAACGTCGCCTAGCACTTGTTTCGCTTTATCCGAACCGAGTGTGCCGGTAAGGCCAAATAATTTCGAACCATACCGTGTAAAATATCCTCGATTCGAAAGAAAATTTGTCGTAAACGTTTCCGATGTCATTTTGAGTTCATGTTTTATTTGCAAAAATTGATGTAATCCATCGCTCCAATTCGACGAACTCTGTACAATACCTGTACTATAATAATCGACTGGTTTTATCAAACCGTCATGTACAATGTAATGTACATTTTCTTGATAGGTCAATGCTGTAATGGCATTATCTATCCATTTCGGTATTTGTGAATGAACAAAATCAGAGAAATTTTTCGGTACTTTGATATTTTCCTTGATGAAAGTTCGAATATAATTGTCTAAGTTCTCCTTAATAAATTCATCTTCATTATCATTTTCTGGTAAACATTTTCCTATATTACTTATATCAGATGTAGAGGCTAGATGATTTTTTAAATCTGGAATAGTAACAATGTTCCCTTGTTCATTTGCATATTCGAGTGTGATTAGTTTTTCTTCGAACTTAATTTTTCCATAAAATAAATACATTTTATTATCTAAACGAATTATTTTCTCTTGCAAAGAAACAAGTTGATGCCATAATAGATAATAGATTATCTGTAATTGATCCATACCTGACATAGACGATGCTAATCGTGCTATTTTCGAACTATCATCAATAAGCATACTATCGACTTCATCGACGATGGCAACATCACATTTCCTATCGGCTAATGTATTCAATTCAGCATATTCTGTTCTCAGTGTATCGAATTGAAATTGTGCTGCTTCACCATAAACAATCTGTTTTCTGTAACACACCTTAGGACCTGATAGATACACTGCTTTATCATTATTATGACTACATTGAAGACCAAACATACTGTAGAAATTTTCTTTTTCTTTTGCATCTCTTTCTGCTAGTACAGGTGAACTCGTTATGATATCCACGGTGCTTCCTAGTAAGGCGTAAACTACTGCTAAAACACTGATAATAGTTGATTTACCTTCGCCAGTTCCTACTTGTAGTAATCTACCTTGGTTCTTGTTAGCATTCAAAACAATCAAACAGCTTAGAATTTGTGCATCCGTAAGATGAAATCCAGTATCTATGAAGTTTGCTTGTTTGATTACTGCTAGAGCTTCTATAATGAAATCTTCGGAATCGATACAAAGTGTAGCATAAGCTTTGACTATATTTGCCCATAGATGAATATGATCTTTTGTCCATTGTGAGATAGAAATAGAAGGAATTCGATGCTTCGGATTTGAGTCTTTTTCTATAATATTCTTGAACAATAACGATAATAAGTTTGAACTTTTGATTTTTTCTATTAAATCTAATAGTTTTTCTTCATCGAAAGTTTTCAAATTTTCATTTTGTGAATTTTTACTTTGCAACTCTTGTACTAACTCTCTTGACATTTTAACTTGACCTTTATCAGAGAAGTTTGTTTCAATTGCAATTTTATTGATCTCTTTTTGCCAATCTTCAGATGAATTCTTTAGAATTATTGATATTTTTTCATAGTTTTCTTCTTTCGGAGGAATTTTATAATGTGAAATAATCTCGAGAACAGATAAAAAATATTGTGCTTTTTCTCGACTATTTGATTCTTTCACAATACTGAAAAAATGATTTAATTGCTCGAAAGCCCAATTCTTATCTAACAAATCATCCAGACAAACACCTAATTTCAGTCGATCAGCTTTTTCTATTTGATTACCCAACAATTTGATTTCTAATGATCGTTTTAGTATAGGAACAGTCGCATTCTTCACATAAATATCCGATGATTTTATATGATATGTTTTAGAAAAATTCAAAATATTTTCGAATTCTGATAAATTACTGATACTTTGTAAACTACTCAGAAATTTTTGACTTAGATGAAAGCCAAAGTTTGACATCATATTCGATGCTAGAGCTTCAGTATACTCATCACTGACTCCAGCTCTATTTAATAAACATTGATGAATAATAACTGTCAGGTATGCCTGTCTCAAATCGACAATTGCTTGGCTACTATGCAACAAAATGTCATGAGCAGTGTCGAAATCAATTTGATCTAAAATCTTTACTGTTTCATAACATTCCGTAAAGAGCACATTATTATTATTTACTAGAAAACGATGTAAAAGTTTTAATAATATATCACTTTGACCTTTTCTATGTTCTTCGATATCAAGCCAAACTTCATAGAATTGAAAACGTTCTGCTTCAGTTATGTGAAATCGTTCAATTAAATCACAGATTAAAAGCTCTCTATTCCATAGATTTTGTGGTTTACCATAAATTTTATCAAAATCAGTGTATTTTAACACCGCAACGGTCTCGAATAAATCTAAATCAAAGTCAACTTCAACATCCGTATTGTCTTCAAGTTTATCAATAATATGATCGCACCACTGTAGAAATGCTGAAGATCTACAACCTCTATCATAAGCTGCTCTTAAACCTCGAAATGACCAATAACGAATGATTTCATCATCATTGAAAATATTGATTTCCAATGATTTCAATTCAGAAATTTTCTTAGCTTCTAATGTTAGTGCAATGCATACAAGTATATCGCAATGAAATATACGGAACTTATCATTTTGATCTAAAATATCTACGAAAATCCTGAATACATCATCGAAATGATTAGTTTGACACTTCGTTCTTTGAATTACTACTTTATATGCATCTAGAATGTTTTTATTCAGTAGCTGGGATAAGATTGCTCTCTCTACACTGTCAATAATGGTTCGATTGAAAGAATATTGAGGATTTTGTATTAAAATCAATGCATAAATATCAATTAATTTTTGCTCTAAACTGTTTTTAAGTTCGTTTTTTTCAATTTTCAATGAAAGTAGCTTTTGAATCGATAAATGAGAAAGTATTCGACTTCTTTGATATTCTTGCCGCATAGTTTCTAAAAATTCTTCAACCCTCGTTAAATCAATACTTGTCAAAGAATCCATATCAGAGAATAGTTTTATCTTATTTTTCAATTCTTCTGATATTGTTTGATTGTTTGAGATTACCTTAAGAACTTCTATTGGTTTGTCATTTTCATCTTGAGAAAAAATGAGCGATATAATTTCATCATTTATCTTTCTTCCGGCTTCGGCCATCTCAGCAATGATCTGACAACATAATGATTTGATGTGTTTTGAATTAGTACTAGCTAATAAAACAGCAATACTGTTCAATAATTTGTCTGTAATTTTGTCCTTATTTGAACACTTCCGTAAAATTTCTAAAGCTTTGAGACTCAACGCTGTATCATCGTCAATAATACGACTAATTTGATTGAAATTTTGTGCTAATAGTTTAGGTTTATCAAACTGATCTAATCTGTCGAGTAATTGATCGCAATTATCAAAATTCAGATAGGCAAGCTCATACACACATTTCTGATTGTTTTCTAATGTGGAAGCATTCAATAATATACGGATGTCTTGTCTGATAGTTTCATTGCAAATGTCGCTCGTAGTCAAACTTAGAAGAATATCTATGGCTTCTTTTTCTGGTACAACTTTGTGACGAGATATAAGTATTTTTAATCCATCGATAGCTTTACGAATAACATCTTGATTGTCAATTTTAAGAGCATGAACTAATGCTGTTTGAATACGAGCAATTATGTTTTTATCAGATTTTCGACGCAGGATTCGATCAAAAAGACTTCTCGTATCAGCTGAAAAATAATCTTTCTTCTCTATAACTGAACAGATAAGAGACAGATATTGTTTCACGATAAATGAATTTTTTATGCTGAAAAACTTATCGAGCATTTTGCCAATAATCTTCACAGATAGCTTTTTACCTTTTTGTCCTTGAAGCAGAAAAATAATTAATACTTGATCAAGAATACATGGATTATCCAAGGCTTTAGTCAATTTGGATGAAAGTTGACTCGGTATGTCTTGATTATTTTTCACTAAATTTTCAAATATTCGAACGAAATCATGCTGCTCGTTGTAAGGATTAAATCTTCTCGTTAGTTTTCCGACTAAATCAATAGGTATTATTTGTCCATTATTCGAAACATTCAACAAAATTTTCAAAACATCATTATCGATTATCCATGGAATGTTGATGACTTGTGCTAATGCTCGAAAACCATTAATTGTTAATCGATGTCCATTCTTTGTTTTCTCAAGTAAATAAGCAATAGCACACTTAGCTTCCAAGTAATATGAACTGATAGCGCGACTAGCCTTTTCTAATTCGAATATATTGAAAATTCTTTCAGATATATCCTGATTATCATTAGCCATATCTAGGAGATAATAGGAACTCTCTCTTAGTTTATTATCGTGTGATAAATAAAAATTATCGGCAATGATGCGGAGAATTTTTTCACTGACGATTTGTTTATTATGAATTATATTTTCAATCACTTGAAAAGCTTGATTAAATAGTTCAGGTGTCGTAACGACATTTTCTAGCGCAGATACAGTATCATCTGGAATGAGAAATTTATTTGCTGAGTATTTACGTAGTATTTCAATGGCTTCAACTTGATACTCATTTTCGAGCAATAGAATATGATCGAAAATTCGGAAAACATCATCTTCAAATGGATTATTTGCAGCTTCGTTATATAGTAAAAATAGAATTTTTTTATTGACTTTATCAGCAAAATTTTCTTCGCCTAATTGTAAATCTTCAAATACATAGATTCTCGGTAAATAACTAACATGGCTTGCTGCGATAAAGCCGTACGATGATGATAATGTCGCTAAACCTCGAACATAAGCTAAGGTCAAATAAACAGAAACATCGTGTATACGACTTTCTATATCTTCTTTTAGTTCAAATAGAATTGGATCCTTTATTTCATGAGTTTCTGCAGCTAAATATAATGATTTCGCTGATAGAATACAAGTTTGTTTATCTTTACTATTGAGTGATTTAACAAGATAGTCAATACTTTGATCATTTATTCTAGTCTTTTTCTGCAGAGATGTAACAAACATTTGAGCTACTATGGACGAAATCCATTGACAATCAAGATTATATTCAGAAGCCTTTTCAAAACTAATATCAACTTCGTCTCTAATTATAATACTGTCTTCTAACAATTTACTTGCTAGGCAATCTACCTTGAAGATTGCTTGTTGTTCGGCAACAATTCCCAGAACTAGGATAACGAAATTATCAAATTTATCATCACCTTGATTCATATTTTCAATGAGAATTTCCATCATAAATTCTGGTAACATTTTCTCCTTCTCGACAGTTAAGACAATGGATTTTAATGCTTCAAGTTTTAAATCTTCGCTATCTTGCGAACGATGCAATAGACAAACATAATTTCTAAGTTGAATTTCGTTCAAACCTTTACTGTAACTAGATTGAAGATAATTGTTTATTATCGAACAGACAAGTAATTTCTCATGTTGACTTAAATCCTGTTTGGCAAATACACTACTAATTATCGTTATTGAGTTTTCATCAAATAATTCTTTACATCTATTCATATCTTTACTCTGTTCGTAAATATAACTAATAGCATGAATTAAATTCTCACCTTGTTCTTCTAATTGTTTCAAACATTCACTGAATACTTTCGCATAATCAACATTCTTAGTATCTTCAATCAACACTAATATTTGAATGATCCAATTTGTAAATTCCTTATCATCGTCGTCTATATATTTTTGAATATGATTCAATCGTTCGTCTGTTAAAATCCCTTTATTTCGTGTCGTACAATTATAAATGGCTGATATGGCATTAATTCTTATAGCTTTTAATTTAGATATTAATCTTTCGGATATATCGCCTTCATTTACAGCAAAACCACCTTTAAATAATTGTAGAATATGTAAAGGAAAAAGAGCAGCTTTAAGGAAAAGTGTATAATTTCTTATAGCACTTGCTCTTCCAGCGGGTCCATCGAGAATTTTCCATTCAAGTCCATCGAGACTATCTATACATTGAATAAGTAAATGTATCGTTTTTTCGTTTAAGACCTGCTTTTTAGATATTTCAAGAAACATCTCAGAAATCATTAGATCCAAATGTAACCCTTCTATGTGCTCCATTCCAGGCGCTAAAAACCATTTTTTGCCAGCTCCTAGAAATCTTGACGGCAAATATTCATCTTTATCTGTCTTTTTAAGTATTTGTCCACTTTTTACTCTCTGATAAAGATTCGAGATTTCTGCACTCGTAGTTCTCCATATAGATTGATCGCTTCCACCTTTATCTTGTACAATGGGAAGAACTTCTATATTCGTACTCGTTTTAACATCAACTTTTCTATTCTTAAAAAAATTAACAGAACTTAGCGCATCCGTGGATTCTTCAGATTGCTTATTATTTGATTTTATTTTCATTGTTTGCTGGTTTTTTGTAACAGCCGCTTGCTTTAATTTGCGCGAGTAATTCTTAGGCATTTTTATTTGTCTTTGTGTACTGTGTTGGTCTTTGTTATCGGCAAGAAAATACTGATTTTGAACTTGTTCATTAACGAAACTAATTGATTCGGTGCTAACTTTGTCCTCGACATTTTCTATCGCACTGTTGATTCGGTTTACTAAATTTTCGTCTAGTGTTTTCTCAGAATTTTTACTCCATGAATTTTTAATTTGGTAGCCTAACGTCCATAAGATGTCAGATCTTATCTTTGGTCCTTGATTCTCTTCTAAGATTTCTAACAGTTTCTCGATTTCAAACTTAACATCGTCTTTCTTCACAGCATATTTCACTGCCTGTGCTAATATCAATTTAATGCCATCATCAACATTCTTATCTAGTAAATCCTGATAAATTTGATCCCAAATGTATTTGGGTAGATGAAACTGCCGAGCTATATATCTCAACTTGCTCGAGACACGTAAATGAAATCGTTTATCTAATCGATAACCTTCGTTGAGTTTATCTATGATTTGTTGCTCATCCAATTTTTTACATTGTTTACACAAGCTTTCTTCGATTTCGTCTTTTCGATCAGATCTTTTCAAACAAATCCATATAACAAAAGAAATTCCCCAAAATAACAAATAAGCGCACCAATCAAACATATTACTTATCTTATTATTGTTATATAATTTTGGTTGGTTTTTACAATAATCAAAAAAGATCTACTTGAAAATATTGCTTGATTTGTGTAAGATGATGTCGTATTGATCTGTGTTTGTAATCATATCTATGAAATATATTAATTTTCCATTTTATTTAAATATAAGAAATGATAGGAAGTGTAAATACGAAAGGTGAATGTTCGATATTATGAGAACAAAGAATCCGCATCATGCGTCTTCAGATATATGTTTGTGAGCGATTTCTATGGTAAAAGATTTGAGTTGGTTGCGGAATATGAGGTAGGCAAATGTAGTCGAGTCTTCTATTTAACCAATTATAGCTTGAAGCTCTTGAAAACTCTGAACTTTATCGCTCTTATCATTCAAAGCATACTAGTAGTCCGGAAAAATATTTGCAAATCACATTACTTGGACATTCCGAGCATCGTCGCCGTAAAGCCATCAACACAAGAAAAAAAACATCAAACTAAGTCCATAACAATCCATTAGAATAAAGGGTATCCAGTAAGTAAGCTTTGATCTCCTCATGCAACATTTTTGTCATATGTGTTCCTTAAATGGAAGAGACTGATATTTACATCGTATGTACTATACGTCTAGATCTACTCCGTCCGCGAACGGCAGCTTTCTATTTAATTTTATTGCGCACATATAAATTTTATCTAAATAATAAGAATTTTCGAGTTACTATTGGAACAATTACGGACGACAAAAAATTGTACCGATTTTATCACGCGTTCATTACGAGTAGCTTTTGCTTTACTACATATAGCTCTTGCACTCTGTTCTTGATCAACATCTTTATGCATAGAATAAGTATGTAATTTATGTAGTGAAGCGAAAGCTACTCGTAATGAACGCATGATAAAATCGATACAATTTTTCTCATCTATAATTGTTCCAATAGTAATTCGAAAATTCTTATTATTTAGATAAAACTTATATATACGTAATGAAATTAAATAGAAAGCTGAAATTCGAGGATGGAATAGATCTAGACATATAGTATATATGATGTAAACATCAGTCTCTTCCACTTTAGGAACATATACGACAAAAATGTTGCATGAGGAATCAGAACTTACTGGGCACCGTTTATTGTAGTCAATGGCCACTGCACAAAAATAATCGGAAATTTAGAAAAGGATAGAAAATGCATGATCTGACTATGATATTACAAGAGTAGCGTCTCTGGAGAGAGAAACCATCCCGCAATCTATAAAAGGATATTCAATGATGTGTGTTAAGTTGCTGAAAATCAGTCTACGTAATACTCAACTGACATGTAGTCTAATGAAAGATTATTGATTCTACATTTCGTTATAAACAAGAGTGAAAGTCAATGTTATGCTCATGATGTGTTGAAAGAGCAGTGCATCGAAGAGTTTCACGACGAAAACATGTTTACTTCAAGCGTCCATGTTATTGTTCTTCATCGCCGGCGAGACTATATCTGAATCAAATAATGAAAGGATGATGATGAACTAACGAATCTTTCATTTATCATCTTGTATTACAAATCGAAGCATTCTTCGCCATTAAAAACGAAGACTAAAAATCATAATAATTTTCGATCCAAGAAAAGGAATTCATTATTGCCAGCAATAATATTTCACATCCTCAGTATCAGTCTTTTTTTACTGGTGACTGATTTCTTTCTATATGGCTTTGATATCGAACACGGAAAGGAATCTATCTTCTCCAAGACAGGATAGAGTAAAAGGAAATAGAAATTATTGTTAATATCGTTGACTTTTTAATAATTCTAATAAAATAGATTTACCATTCTTTAAGAGATTGCCAATACATTTAAAGGAATACTTACACAGTAGATGTCCAGAAATGTTTTTTCAAGCTTTCAATGTCGTTAGAGTTTACTTCAACTTCCACAATTTAAAATCTACAATAAAATATCATTTTTATTTCGTAAATTTCATTGTGAATCAAAACAAACAAGTTCTAACGAGGCTGATTAGAAATTTTATCTGAATATTGTTGGTTTTGAACCGAATAATGATTATATGCAAATAGTGATCATGTATTCTTTGCGTGTTGATCGAGTTTTATCAAACTATGCAATGTATGCGGAAGAAAAAAAACTGCCACGAACTTTTTTATTAGAACTATCACCATCCAAGCAATATTGACAGTAAAAGCAGCCGAGTTACATTCTATCTCACTTTCATATTTTTTATTCTATGATTCTATTTCTACTCAAAGAGTATATTGAAATCTGGTCAAAATACTGCTAAGAAATTTGGAATTCAAAAACAAGATGGATTGAAAAGTTTGTGTGATTGCATTTGGTATTATTTCAATCAAAAAAATTCATATTTGTTCAAGACTCTACTATTCTAATCCAAGTGTACTAGAAGCATCTACTGAACATCATTTATTTTCAATAGATATTTACTTACAGAAAAACACAAGAAATAAAAGGGCGACAAAACAGATGTTAATTTTCCAAGGATTAAGGGTGTGGGTGTGAGTAATAAATGGATTGAATACCCACATCCTCAGTTTCAAAAATGATTTGTCAAACAGCTTCAGCTTCATTGAACTGAAGCTGTTCGAACATTTTCCAATTCTTGTGCTGAAATAGAGCTGGCATATACGTCGTAGCAGGATTGCTTCTCATTAGACTAGAACTATTTTTCAAAGTAGAAAGAAAAAGTTTGAAATCGAACTATATTATGCTAAAACATTAAACAGATCAGAAAATGGTGCCCAAATCTAGAATCCTAAAAGGTTGTGTATGGACTTTTTTTATTTATAGAGCATTAGCTGGTGAATGTCTTCTCTTCTCAACATCTCATGCCATTTGGATAGAAAACTAAAAAAATCATTGGCTTCATTCGTATTCCCTTTGCTAACGACATTTGCTCTATTTCTCCATGTAATTATATATGTGAGGGGACAATTGTTGTTACCTGTATTCTAGAAGAATTCGAAAGAAAATTTTTTCTCTGACTACCTCCTTCCTTTTATATTTTGCTCCATATATTTTATTAAAGAACATGAGTGTGCGACGAACAACAATTACGGTGACATTATCAGCAAAAACAGAATATACCGTAAATATTTGGTTTCAAATATGTCATTTTCTATTGATCCACTCTTTTTTTTTTGCATTTTTTTTTCTTTCTGTTGATCTTCTCTCTATCATTTTGTTGTAATCATAGAATAAAAAAAATGAAATAATTTGTTTTTCTCCGCTTTCAGCAAAACTATGGAGATAAAAAAAGGTGACGAGGGTAAAAAAACGAAAGAATAATAAATAACACTTATATGTCGACACTGTTGTTCTGTCGTCAATACTTCTCTATTATAATCACCATAATTTCGGATCTAGCTCATAAGAATTAATGTCGCACAATTGTATGCGCACTGTTTTCTTTTATTCATTTAATTTGGTCTCATGGTATTATTCTTTTCTCTTGAAAACTTCCCTTTCCTTTTTCGTTTTCGTTAGATACATATAGTGTTTGATGGGCTTTTCTTAAGAAAGAAAGAGCAAAAATTTTCTACTTCATCCATACTTCAACATGCTGCAAGGATATGTTAAAGCTATCCTATCTGAAATCTTTTAGCTATTTCAAGTCTACTTTAAACGTGTATTACAAGAATAATATTGGTTTAAGTTCATTTAACATAAGTCTGGTTGATAATAAAGCCTAAATATTTTCTTGTACTTCACTAGTACAAATCTTTTAGTACAATAAAGTATTTGAGCTTTATTATCAACCAGACTTATTTAAAATGAACTCAAACTAGTAATATGTTTTTGACACATGTTTAAAGTCGACTTGAAATAGCTAAAAACTTTCGAAAAGAATAGCTATAACATACTCATGAAGTACGGTGAAGTATAGAATTTTCACTTTTTCCTTGTTGAATCTGTCCCAGAAAATAAGTCGCAAATGAATCTCAGGGTGTGGGTGTGGAGTATGGGTCTGGGTCTGGGTCTGGATGTAGGTCTGTGCATGGGTGAGAGTGTGAGTATGGATGAAGAGAATACACATACCAAGGCACTCACATCCACACCCTCTGAATCGAGCTGAGCTGTCCGAATAGTTCAGTTCAGCTCAGAAGAACTGTTCAAACAGTTCATCAATTCGGAGATTTTTTTCGAACTCTCCAATCCTTACCAATTAGTTTAGGACATCTGCCCGGACAACAGAAGACATGCGATTGAAATTATCAAGCAGAACCTATCTTTCTTCGTTCTGTCCATTTTTATATTTCCTTATGTTGGAACTCGTTATGACTTACATTTGGTACCTAGATACATTTCTGTCAGTTTTTACTGCACTGGAACGAATTTATTTCTAAAACATTCAACATTGGATTCTCTGCAAAGCCCTTCAAAAGAGATCAAAACAGATATAAAAGGAAAAACTTATCATAATAATACTACGAGAATCTATCAATAATAACTTTCAAAGTGTTCTCGTTGATACTGATTCGCGTTTCTTCGTAGTACTGAAGCATCATGGCAAAGATTTTACGTAGAGCGTTTAATTTTCCAAGAACTAATCCTTGTCTTTCATGCTCTATTTTACTATTCCCCACAGAAGCTATTCGAAGTAGCACTGTTTCAGAATGCGTCTAGCCTTGTATAGTATCATTTAGTGGTATTCACACAAACCAAAACATTGTTCCAGGAATAATACTAGAATAAGTTGCCTGTATTTTTTCAAAAACTGCAAAAATACGGCGAAAAACAGAAATATTTTCGAAAATTCATAAAAAATAACATTTATTCTAGTTTATAGGCTTGTAATCGAAGAATCTTGATGCACATTAACAGAGTACAGCTTTCAAAGCTCAACAAAAATGTTTATTTAGTTAGCTCCTATGGACTGATATAATGAAAACTCGAAGGGATACCCAGCAAAAAGCTAGAGGATCATTTATGCTGGACCACCATTTTTTTCTAGTGCTCTGACTATGTTATAGAACCTCAGGAAAATTAAACTGCTTTACACTTATGATCTTTCGGTGTGATCGAGGTATGCACAACAAAATTTTAGAGCTAGAGGTATCTCAACGAAATCATCCTTTTTCGAGATCTGTGTACTCATATTCTTTTCTGAAGAATCGCTTGTGATTTTTATTTGCATCATGGGCTTTTGGATAACAAAAGCACCAAATGACTAAATTATTCCACTTCGTCCTTATTACTTGAAAATTTTCTGGATAATCCTAACTACAGAAGCATTTTAGGGAGAATATGGTTTTTTCAAAACCTTTCGAGTTGCGTTTTGTCGACATCAGGAAAACAGTCATCATGCAATTAAAATTGTTCTCTCTGAGGTCACTATTCTAAGCATATCCATCACTTAAAATCCAGTTGAAAAGAATCCTTTTCACGAACATTTTCTGAAACACCTGCTTTCTATACAGCATCATATCGAATTTTCAGCGAGGTCAAAGATGTTGGAATGGTAGAACAATACAAGGTTTTATTATAACTAATATCTTCTATTGATTTCGCATAGAATCTTGAAACATTTTCACCACGAAAATAATCACTATGATCGAAAAATAATATTGTACAGAGATGGTAGTGCTAGTTAATAGTAGAAAAATCTTCTGGCTACTGATGCTTAAAAGGGTCTTATACAGAGACTTTCATTTCAAAAGACTCACGTTTGCTCCTTGTATTGATGCGGTATCTTATTGTAATGATGAGTAGAACACATTGGTAATGTATCGACGTTGTTTAATAAAGAAAATGAAAGCATTATTTTGCTTATATGCACATCGAAAAAAAGTTTGGCTTGAGTGCATTCATCCGTATACGTCAGATAAAGCATAATCATATATTATTGAGACACTCTGTTTTTTTTTCCCCATAAAAATATTTTCATTCTTTTGCTTATTCTATCACTAATCGATCAGATAGCTTAATTGACGAAGAGAGAGTCAATCGATGGTTGGAAAAAATGTGCATTATACAACGGCTTTATTTGTTTTTTTTCCAATCGTTGCACAGGATAGGTAAAATGTGAAGACTTCACAAGCAATAGTATGCATGCTGCTTAATACCATTGATCGTATTGAAGCCAAACTTTAAACGTCCCTTCTACATATGAGAGAAGATATTGGTTTTTAATGTTACTTCTAAAAGCATTTCGTGTTCATGCCCATGTTCTTCGTCACAGATCGAGGTTCAGATATAGTATCAGCTTCAGGATCGTTTTTGATTCCCGAAGAAATCCGAGACTCGGTTCCAGTATCTGACTCAGCTACCATCTTCGCTCAAGTTCCAGTCCTCCTCGTCGTGTGTATCCTTGTTATGATTACTACTCCTATTCCAGTGACGGTCGTCGTTTATATCTCAGTTGAAATCGTCATTTTGCTACCCATCTCAGTGAGAAGTCAGCTTCATACACCACTCACACGCCTAGTCGCATACCCAGTTACACTATTGACTTCAGTCTTCATCCAAAAGTCTATTGGGCTGGCTGTGTGTAATGCGAGCTTTGCTGAGCCTAAGTTCTCCCCGAGATTTCGCTCACTGTCCTGTGTTCTTCCCGAAGTTTTCCACGGTTCGGTACTCGTCTTCGTTGCAATTGCAGTCGAGGGTGTGGGTGTGGGTGTGAGATGGGGATGAATCGATATAATAAATGACCCACACCCACACCCTAGTTCTATTATATCAACAGCGACAGTATCTGCTCGCACCATATCTAGTAGTAGTTCGACAACAAAAATATCTTCAACAGTCTCAAGATTGACTACTACTACAACAGCTGGAAATAATTCTCATCAAAGATTTTCTTTAAATAGATACAGTTTAATAATTTTCTATATTCTGTATCAAATTATCTGACGACTTTTTTACTGAAGCAAAATAATGTGCTTTTTTTAATTTTTGCTACGATTTTTTTCCACTTATGTGATTCAGTTATAATAAATTTTAGTTGATTATTTGAATATTTTCTTTTTCTGGTCTCTGCTAGTCAGTACGATTTCAAATGTGAACGATTCTATCATAACTATAGCTATTTATTGTAGAAACAATTCTTGTGACACTTTTTTTTTCATTTTGTCCTGTTGATATGTTAAATCAAGTGTTGATCATGATAAAGACAGAACGAAATTCAAAGATTAAGTTAGCCTATTGGCGAACTCTTATCTATTGCTACAAGTAATGGGTTATGTTTGAACTCATTCAATTACATTTAAAATGATATGGATGTGGGATGAAGTACAGAGTGACACCCCACAAACACCCTAATCGATTGATATTTTTGTTTTTAAATCTTCGACTTTGAGATAGGCATGTGCAAATAATTTGAATGACACAACGAATGATAATTTATATAACTTATGAATATAAAACACATCTGGCTCATCTAAATGAAAGTGCATCATCATACTAGTTTACGAAATGGAGAAGAATAAATCTTAGATGTCTATAATGTTATAGTTTCATTCAATGAAGATATCATCGAATATCTTGAACAGCTTTTTCCTCAAGAACAAATGAAAAATAGTGTCGTTCCAAGAAATGCTGATGTTATTCATACTCTACAAACAACAATGAACTGGACCTCTTGATCATTTCCCTAGTAATGAAGCAAAAATTAGTAAACAAATGCATGGATTAAGATTAAGCGAAGATAATATTATTAGAGATCGAGACATTAATCTTAAATTAATAGCCAAAGCCATTTCATCACAAGTAATGCTTCAATTTGGAGATGTTATTCCTCCAAAATGACTTACATTAATTAAAAAAATAAACCATTTCTCAAGTCTTATTTTCATTATAAAACTTGTTTTCGAAACAAATTTTATGTCAAATATAAACATATTAATAATACATGATCATCATCCAGTAAATATGTGCAAGATAAACTTTTCCTATATCCATACCCTACCCTATGGAATTTCTCTTATTCTGATATGAACCTACTCTATGCTCATATTACCCTAACTCTACTCTGTACTCATGTATCATCGGCGTAGTTTCTAACTCTGTCATTACTACTAGAATTTACGGTGTACATTATCAAAAGTGGAATTTTGTACAACAGATTTCGCTTGGTCCATGGGTATAAAGTTATGGATATCGAGTTCATCTAACAAATAAGTTAAGGTAAGTTTTGTTTTACCATAAACTATAATGAAAAGCATATAGTCACACGAACACAACATAATATCAATAGCAACTATGCCAAATGACTTTCATGTCATCTAACAATGAAATAAATGATATAAAATAGTATGAATAAAAATAACTTATTATAGCTACAAATACCCAAATAAATATTACCATAGAAGAAAAAAAGATGGGTCCAATAAATTATTGGAAAAAAAACTGATAAAGAGCTTTAAATATATTCAAACAGACAAACCCAATAAAAGCAAAAATTGACTAATAGACCTTTAAAAGGTACATCAATCATTATGCAATTGAGATATATATTTACATTAATATGTTTTGATTAGATTTCAATGGTACCGAAGAAGTTGGGACCATTTAACCTTTCAATATATAGAAAACTTTTGAATAGTGAACTCAGATAACGTCATTTTCTTTTTTGTCCGAGATAAAAGATTGTAGTGGATATGAATGATGTAGTTGTCCTTAGGTATTGATGTATGTGACCTCTTTAGTCTCAACAATGAAGTAGTCAACTCTGATAATTTAACGATTCCGATTCTGGATAACTATTCCAATCACCTAAGTTTACCCTCAATGATTGAAATGAATAAGATGAAAATCGATATTCTTAAATCTAAGAAGAAAAAGAGTTTTATCATTTGGCTTCATTCATTGGTGACGTATAAAGATAAGTGGAATAAACATTAATATTTTCTCAAAATAGCAATGATACTGTCCTTATCTCATTGAGGGTGTGGGTGTGGGTGTCAGTTTACTAGAGAGGCAAAGACTCACACCTCACACCCACAATCAAAGTCACACCCCGCACCCACACTACCCCACATCCACACACCCACACCCAAATTGGTGATGACTCCAAATATTGACCTACCGCACGTCGAGACGAACGTTTGCAAAATGCGTTCATCACATTTTTTCTACCTTGTAGAGGTCGGAAGTAGCTTGAATTCACAGAGGTATAAACTATCTGTGCTCATCTAGAGGGATTCGTATTTTATTGATTAGAGGATATTTTTCGAGTTTTTCCAGAAATTTCATATTGAATCTTAATCGAACTAAATAGCATTCAATTCAAAAATCACGGAGATATTTGCAATATCATCAGTTGATTTATGAACAACTCGAATACTACTGCGATTTCACAAGTTATTCGGTTTGTTCAGAAGATTCGCCAAAAAGTGAAGCATTATGGTTTCTTCGTTTGTTCAAGATGTCTTTCATGAATATCCAAAATTATATCATGGTCAAATATTATTTTAATTTTCGATATAAATGCGTTTGTTATGAAATACTGAACTGCATTCAATAATGAGATAATGTAAAATATCTGTAATCCACCAAATTAGAACAATCAATTGATATTCATACGGATCTGGTTTTTGTTTCAGTACTCTTTAGTTTTATTAGTTCAGAGCTGCACATGTAGAAAATCAGTCATATCGGCTTCACAAACACTACCAGTTACAAAAAAACAACTTCAGCCTAAGTCATACAGAAGCTAATAGTAAACATG